>CAWUFW010019945.1:0-168151 GCA_963921515.1 Calotriton arnoldi
ACCACCCAGACTCAGGTGAGAGCCTTCTTAGGGCCTGACTGGGTACTATAGGAGATTTGTCAAGGGGTATGGATCAATAGTGACACCCTTGAATGACTTAACTTCTAAGAAAATGCCCAAAAGGTTCAGTGGACAGTTAGCTGTCAAAAGGCATTTGATGACCTCAAGCAGGCCATGTGCACTGCTCCAATTCTGCAGAGTCCTGATTACTCCAAGAAGTTCATTGTTCAAACTGATGCATCTGAATTGGGGGTAGGGGCTGTACTGTCACAATTGAATGAAGAAGGTCAGGATCAGCCAGTAGCTTTTATTAGCAGAAGGCTGACCCCTAGAGAGAAACGTTGGTCAGCCATAGAGAGGGAGGCCTTTGCTGTGGTCTGGGCTCTGAAGAAGTTGAGGCCATACTTGTTTGGTACACACTTCCTGGTTCAGACAGACCATAAGCCCCTCTTATGGCTAAAACAAATGAAGGGTGAAAACCCCAAACTGCTTAGGTGGTCCATTTCCCTACAGGGGATGGACTTTACAGTGGAACATAGGCCTGGGAGTAACCATGCGAATGCAGATGGACTCTCTAGGTATTTCCACTTAGAACATGAAGACTTAACTGGGCAAGGTTAGTTTAATGTCCCTACGTTTGGGGGTTGTGTAGGAGAGTAGGATCTGCTTCACATGGGTACTCCCCACTTTTGCTGATGCTTCACTGGTTTTCGACATTAGTCTGGCTGGGGCCCTGCTATTCAGAACCCCAGCCTAGCTGCTTCCTCTCTAAAATGGTTTCCATGTGCCTTAGGCACATCACTGATTGGGATCTGGAGTGCCCTTATAAGTCCCTAGTATATGGTATACTATGTACCAAGGGCATAGGTACTTCAGAGGCCTGCCAGGGGCTGCAGCATGTATTATGCCACCCCTGGTAGGCCATCCAAACTGACACCACAGGTCTGCTACTGCAGCCTGGGTAAGGTGGTGCATGCACTCTTGCTGTGATATAGGTTACCTATATCACTAAATGCATACACACATATAAACCTATAAGTCACTCCTAAGGCAGGCCTTATCAATCCTAAAGGCAGAGTGCATGGTTCCTATGTGAGAGGGTGCCCCTGCATGAGCAGGGCCCCTCTGCAGCGTTCGGAGACCATCTCTGATGCTGTTTGTAGTGCAGCCTGACCATATACTCTTAAGCGCATTATATCCTCGCGGTAAAATGCTAACTATGGAATGGCTGCACCTAAACATGTCGTGTTTGGTGTCAAACATCTTGAATACTACCCCCCGCCAATCCTGGCAGCGGGGGTAGCATTCCACCCTTCTAGAGGGAAAGGCATGTTAACTCTGACGAGTCCGGTAACTTCTTTCCAGAGCCCTGGCATCACAAAATGGATGCTGCTGCCACAGACACGAGTCTGGCCTCCTGCTGCTGGACGAAACTCCGGCAGGGGAGGCCTGGACAATAGGTTTCTGTCCCAGGGAGTGTGACCACCTCCCCAGACAGGATAATGTGTATTGGGGCTGGGCGGGAGCACTTTCGGGTGCTTTGAAGTCCTGCACTGGGGGCACATTTGGTGTCCCTAGTGCATACCCCAGTTCAAACCGGATCAGGGCTTGCAGCCCCTGCTTTGGCGCGAACTGGACAAAGGGAAAGGGGTGTAGCCACCCTCTGCCCTGACCCACCCATAGGTGGGGCCACAGAGTAGTCCAACCCCTATTTTTAGAATAAAGGTAGGAACCCAGTCCTTAGGACTTTAGATTATACCTGGACGAAACTCTGAAACAGAATCCTGGACCTTCGACGCTCTACTACAAGATTAGAGGACTGAAGAATCTCCCTTGGGGTCAAGGAGTGACTCCCTGCTTGGCAGGCACCAAAGAAGTGTATTTAGAGAATGTTTTTTTCAGACCTAAAAGGCAGAGTGCATGGTTCCTATGTGAGAGGGTGCCCCTGCATGAGCAGGGCCCCTCTGCAGCGTTCGGAGACCATCTCTGATGCTGTTTGTAGTGCAGCCTGACCATATACTCTTAAACGCATTATATCCTCGCGGTAAAATGCTAACTATGGAATGGCTGCACCTAAACATGTCGTGTTTGGTGTCAAACATCTTGGAATACTACCCCCCCGCCAATCCTGGCAGCGGGGTAGCATTCCACCCTTCTAGAGGGAAAGGCATGTTAACTCTGACGAGTCCGGTAACTTCTTTCCAGAGCCTGGCATCACAAAATGGATGCTGCTGCCACAGACACGGAGTCTGGCCTCCTGCTGCTGGACGAAACTCCGGCAGGGAGGCCTGGACAATAGGTTTCCTGTCCCAGGGAGGTGTGACCACCTCCCCAGACAGGACAATGTGTATTGGGGCTGGGCGGGAGCACTTTCGGGTGCTTTGAAGTCCTGCACTGGGGGCACATTTGGTGTCCCTGTGCATACCCCAGTTCAAACCGGATCAGGGGCTTGCAGCCCCTGCTTTGGCTCGAACTGGACAAAGGGAAAGGGGTGTAGCCACCCCTCTGCCCTGACCCACCCATAGGTGGGGCCACAGAGTAGTCCATCCCTATTTTTAGAATAAAGGTAGGAACCCAGTCCCTAGGACTTTAGATTATACCTGGACGAAACTCTGAAACAGAATCCTGGACCTTCGACGCTCTACTCACGATTAGAGGACTGAAGAATCTCCCTTGGGGTCAAGGAGTGACTCCCTGCTTGGCAGGCACCAAAGAAGCATCTGTCCGGTTCGCATCACTGAAGCTCCCGTCGGACGCCGAAGTCATCGCATCACCAGAGGTGGATTCTCAGACTTCCCCAAGGCTACCCTGAGTCCCCAGCAAAGCTGAGGCCCGTGGCTATCGTGGGTGACGTGAGACCATGACCCCTGGACACCGAGCACATTTGCAAGTGCACCATCTTCTGGGTCTCCCAAGAAGTCGTGCTTTGGGTTTCGAGTAGCCCTAGCCTCCAGCACCACCTGCACCGAAGATCACTGGCCCCCACTCCACGAGTGTCCTGTAAGCCAGCTCCACGTGCGGCGTCATGAGGCTCCTTCGCGGTCGCTAGCCTGTTGGCTAGTAGCCCTTAACGAAGGCCAATCTTTTCTTTACTTGGCAGTCTGGTTGTTCCAGGCCTGCCCTCACTTACCCTCGCTGGGTGAGTTCCCCAGACCTTGCTGGTCTGCATCATCGACGATCTACATCTTACTCGAGACTTGCCGTTGCCAAGGCTTGTTGGGTCCAATCTGGTCGCCGACACCTCTGCACTCGACAGACATTGAGCAACAGCCCGAATCCTGCTCCTGGTTGCCGACAACGCCTCCCGGACCTCGTGGCTGAAGAGTCAAGACGACCGCCATCGAATCTGAAGCACTCGACATCGGTGGGCATCTGTCCATCGCCTCCCTGGTCACTGGCTAGTGACCCAGACTCTGTCCCCTCTGCTTTCAGGTTCTTCAGAACTCCGATCCACTCTCGGATCCACCCGGACACTTTTCTCCTGGTCGCCAGCAGCACTTTGCAGCAGATCGCCATAAGAACCGACGACGAAACCCGACCCCGAAAGGCACCTATGCACCCGGCTTCCCTGGGTGAGGTAACACGAGTACTCCGGTGCTCCCGTGGGTAGAGACTCTTCAAAGTCCTAGATCTCAAAGGGTTTTGTCCTAGTCCTCTTCTAAGTGTCCCTTTCCTCTATTTTCCCGATCCCGACTTTCTCCATAGAAGTTAACGGCGTATCGCGGTTGTGTATTTACACTGCACGCGTCTCCCGTGGGTCCCCTGTGTCACTACCTTGGGTGGTTCCTTGTGGTCCAAGCACTTCTAGAGGCTCTAGGCCTAGTGTCTAGTTCAGTCGTGGTTCGCATACCACTTTATTGGTATATGGTTTGGTACGCCCCTAGGGCCCAAACGTGTATTTGTGCTATTACTGTGATTTAAGATCTTATAACCTATGTACTTCGAACTCTAGCCTCATAAAGAGACTAGAGGGGTGTGTTTAGTAATAAATACATATATTTTGAATATATACCTGGTGTGGTGCTCTTTCATTTGGTCACTCAAGAGATTATAGACTGGTAAAACAAGCTGCTTTACATTCCTTCAAGACTTAGCCTGAAGGCTGCTCTCCACAGCTACCACTAGGATAGCTTTCAATAAGGTTGTCTTTAACCTACCTACCATAAGAGTCGATTTGGACTGGTGCAAGGTGCCCACTATAATTAGTGGACAGCATATGCCAGGCCAACTTCTCACAGATGGAATGCGGGGTTAGTGACATTTGATGATTTCATTGATGCACTTTAAGAGATTGATAACAAAAATATTATCAAGTATCTCAAACATCTTGCTGGTGATGGTGTGAAAGATTTTATAAAGAAAATGCCGCGAACTGATGAAGAAATCACATACCATCTGGTTAGAGAAATGTTGAATCTCAAGTTTAATCCAGTACAAAATGTTGACTACAAAAGATATATTTTTAGTAAAGAATGACAAAGAGTTGGAGAAACCATTGATTACTTTGTGCAGAGGCTTGAGATGCTCATTAGACACTGTAAGTTCATTGAGTTCAATGATGAAGAAGCTATGCGTCTGAAAGTTATAGATGGATGCTTGTCAAATTTATTCAGATGACGAATGCTGACAGAAACTTTTAGTCTGGAGTGTTGATGGCTGCCAGAGCTGAGGAGCATACTGAACGACAAGCTGCTGACATGGAGGTCGGAGGTGTCATGAGTGAATCAGTCATGAGTGTAAAAAGTAAGCCTAAGCAAAAGACAGAAGGACACAAGTTGATGTCTACACATAAAAAGAAGTTGTGTTTTAGATGTGGATTTTTTTTTCCACATAAAGGTAAATGTCTTGCCATTGGACAGAGTGTAAAGGCTTCGGGAAGGAGAACCATTTTGTTTGCAAGCGAGGGAAAAAGTAAGTACATCATGGCTCAAAGACAAAGTGGCCACCAGAACCATCCAGAAGCAACGTTCAACGTATGCCCACAAGGCCAAGCGGTGACATCAGTTGAGGCAAATCGGCACTGAACCAAGTCGATCGTCATCAAAATCATTGTCAAACTGTTCATCTGCCTCGATATAGAGTGAAAGTGAAGAAGATGGTTGTGGCATGTCGATGTTTACCTAAGAGAAACGTATGCATGTTGGACTGGCCGCATGTGGAGAAAAATTTCTGTCACATACAAGTCTCCATGCTGAAGCAACAACGTCATACAAACATTGTCCAAAGATTACATTGAAAATAAATGGATGTTCGATACCTTTTATCATCAAGAGTGGTGCCTCAATCAACAAAATGCCTGAAGAGAAATATAATGAACTGTCTCCATTACTGCTATTCACGCCATCGAAAACAAAAGTATATCCAATGGCTGTATTGACGCCAATCAAAAAGTCAATGTTGATATTTAGCGATGATGAAACACAAGAAAACGAAGTCACAGACACCCATCCCGGAGCTTCCAGGTACAACGTCAAGTGCCTGTCAACTCAGCTTCAGCACAGCTGCTGATACACGACTGATCTCCATGAATTACAATATGAAGGCTCATCACAAAATAGTAAGTCAATTCCCTTAATTGTTTCATGGGTTAGGAAAGCTTAAGAGTATGAAAGTGAAATTGCATATTAATGAAGATGTCCGTCCTGTTGCTCAGAGACATAGAGGAATTGCTTTCTACTTACAAGAAGCTGTTGAGAAAGAACTTGAATCATTATTAAGTATGACATTATTGAGCATTCTGCTGGTCCCATGCCATGGGTTTCTCCCATAGTGGTAGTGCCTAAAAAAGGACAGTGAAGGAGCTGTACACATATGCGTTGACATGCAACAGGCAAACAAGGCCATTGAAAGAGAATAACATCCAGATCTCCATATTGCTGACATGATAACACAGTTAAATGGTGGAAAAGTGTTCTCTCGCCTTGATTTAAACAAAGGTCATCATCAATTGGAACTCGACGAGAGCTGCCAGTACATTGCAACATTTTCTACACATGTTGGTTTGTTTCATTACAAGAGACTCCATTTTGGTGTGCCATTGGCTGCAGAACTTTTCCAAGACGTCATTCATTGTATCAAACAGTCTGTTGTGAATGCATTCAATTATAGCAATGACATATTGATTTTCAGAGCTACACAGAAGGAGCAAAATAAAGCTGTCACACAAGTGTGTCGTTTACTTACAGATGCAGGTTTGACATTAAATGCAGACAAATGTGAGTTCCACAACACAAAGTTGAGTTCTTTGGCAATATCTTTTCAGATGAGGGCATGACACCTGATCCTGCAAAAGTACAAGCACTGCCAAATACTGATCCCCTACAAGATGTTTCTGTGCTACATTCATTTCTTGGCATAGCCAGTTACTGTTCACACTGCATAAGAGACTTTGCTACTGTATGTGCTCCATTACAAGAGTTGACGAAGAGAAATGTTTCATTTGAATGGTCGCAAGAATGCATGAAAAGTTTTAAGAAATCAAACAAGCCATTGAAAGTGCTACTGAAATGCCTTACTTCAATCCAAAGCTTCATACAGAGGTTGTTGATGCTAGCCCTTTTGGGTTGGGTGCTATCCTAGCACATCACAGTGATCATCCAAAGAACGAAGGCATATTGTGGCATATGCTAGTAGAAGTTTGTCCCAGACAGAACTTGCTTACTCACAACCTAAGAAAGAGAGTTTGGCTGTGGTATGGGCTTGAGAATACTTTCATGTGTTCTTGTATGGAAAACCTTTCACATTGGTAACTGATTATCAAGCTTTACTGACAATTTTTGGCAATCCAAAAGCCAAGATGCCTCCTTGCACAGAAAGATGGGGATTACAATTGCAAGAATACATTTATACCATTGTGCATCATCCAGAAAAGAATCAGAATTGTGCTGACTACTTTTCCAGAGTGCCTATATAAAGACAAGGTACTTTATCCAAGACGACTGAGGCTTATATCAAATTCATTGTCAAAACAAATACACCAGCTGCCATATCATTAGCCCAGATTATCAGTGCCACCAGTCATGATAGTGACATGCTGAGATTAAAAGAGATAATTACACATCAGTTATGGAACCAACACATTCGTCTTCTCAACAATGAGGATGAATATTAAAAATACAAGAATGTTAAAGATGAACTGTCCATAACTCAGGAAGGAGTCTACTATGAGGGTCAAGAATCCTAATCCTGGAGAGTGCACAGAGAATAATTATGGTGGATCACAAAGGACATCGAGGTATAGTTACCAAAAATGGAGCTCTATGAGATTGAGTTTGGTTCCCATACCTAGACGAGCGACTTGAAAAGGAACTCAAAGCTTGACATCTATGCAACTGCCTATCTACAGATGTGACTCAACGTAGGTTAAATATGTCTGAACTCCTTAAACATGCGTGAGAGAGAAGAGCCATCAATTTCTTTGGTCCAATTGATAGCGGACATCCTTTGCTAGTAATCATGGATGAATAGTCTTATTTTCCACTCATAGAAGATCTTTCATCCACTACTCATGAACGAGTCATTGAGAAACTGGATAACATCTTTGCAACTTGGGGCATTTCAGCCATTGTGAATTCTGAAAATGGCCTGCCCTTTTATAGTCAAGAGTTTAAGGATTCTCTACAGCATCTGAATATAAAGCATAAGAAGAGTACACCTCTGTGGCCGAAGGCCAACGGACTCATTGAGCGTTTTATGAGTACGCTAAAGAAAGCGCTACAGCGTGCAACTCCAGAAGGGCTCAAATTGAAAAAAGGACTGAATTATACCCTTCGATCCTAACTTTCAATGCTGCATTCGACCACCGGTGAAAGTCCTGCAAATTTGATGTTCGGGAGAGCAATGACAACCATGTTAATTCAATGGACCAACCAATGAGAAAGCAGTGAAAATAACATTCTGTTGGCAAATGGCCCTCTTTGAAGGGTCACCCCAGACTGTTTGCTGTCCTCCTTTTTGCTGAATTCTTTTTGTTTTCCTTAGTACTCTGAGCACTTTACCACCCCTAACCAGTGCAAAAGTACAAGTGTTTTGCCCCTAATCATGGTGACATTGGTGTATACCTGATTGGCATATTTGATGTATTGCTAAGGAATATGCGATGGTACATCGCATGCGCTACAATGCATGCGATTACAAGGCGGTCGTTACTACGACCGCGTTGTTACAACGCAAACTGTTACATCGCAAGTCGTTTCTACGACTTGCTGTAGGGGGCGCGCTGGACTTAGGAATCGTATAATTTACTATTCCAACTCCAGTGTGTGCAACAGTAGGTAAGGTGTTGGAATAGTAAATTATACTATTCTTTAGTTTCACGCGCCCCCTACAGCAAGTCGTAGAAACAACTTGCGATGTAATGGCTTGCGTTGTAACAAAGCGGTCGTTGTAACGACCACGTTGTAATCGCATGCGTTATAGCACATGCGATGTAAACGCTGTTTCCCATTGCTAAGTACCTTGTAAAGTGGTGTACCGTATACCCAGGGCCTGCACTTCCAATGCTACTCGTGGGCCGGCAGCACTCATTGAACCACCCACAGAAGTAGCTTTTCAAACCTGTCTCAGGTCTGCCACTGCAGTGCCTTTGTGTGTACTTTACTGCCACTTTGACTCAGCATTTAAAACTACTTGCCAAGCTTTAAACTCCCCCTTTATTACATATGTGGCCCTAAGTAACCCTAAGGGCAGGGTGCTATGTACGTAAAACGTAAGTGCATGTGCTGGTTGTGACAAACAGCCTATTTCATTTTTCATTACTGTGAGGCCTACCTCTCTCATAGGCCAGCATGGGGAAATCCTTAATATACTTTTAAGCTGTAATTCCTGATCAGAGAGGAGTAGCTTTTTCATGTTTCATAGGTTTGGAATGGTAATGATAAATCCTCCTTACTGGTGAAGTTGGATTTAACCTTACTGTTTTAGAAATGCCACTTTTAGAAAGTAGATATTTCTCTGTACTTACTCCTCTTTGTGCCTCGCAGTCTGTCTCCAATACAAGTCTGGGGTGTGTGACAGCTACATTTTGTGCATTCACTCTAAACAGCCACAAACACAGGAATGGCTGGGTGTGACAAAGGACTCATCTGCATTCAATTGCATTCTGATAGCCTACCTGGGCTGGAAGGGGGAGAGGTGGCTCACACTTACATCTGAATAGACTTTATCCTGTCCTCACACAAGGAACTGATTTACCCTCCATGTTTAGCCTAACAGCCAAGACTGGGTTGAGAGGGATCCTTGTGCACTTCAGAGAGTTCTTTTAAAGTGACCCCCTATATCAAAGGCACTTTGGGGTATAAGGTCTGGGTCTATGAACCACTAAAATAAGACACTTCTGGATCTTGACCTGAACCTCTGTCGTAAGGACTGCTGTGCTGCCTAAAGGAATTAGCTGGACTGCGTTTCCAAGGAGGACTTCTTTTCTGCTTGTTGCCCTGCTGCTCCCGACTCTTCTGAAGGAGAGCTGACCTCCACTCTCCCTCTAAAGTGATCTCCAAGGGCTTGTTTGCTTTACCCCCTGTTCCTGAAGTCTCAGTGCCATCAAATACTTCACCTTATTGACACTGCTGTGGGACTCTGTCACTCATGACTCGGACAGCTGGCTGTTGACAAGCATCAGACCATGTTTGATTGTCAGTTCAGTTTGTGAGAAGAGCAAGCGCATCTATCCTACTGCAGGTCAAGCTCTCATTGTGCCCAAGAGCAGCACTTTCCATCTGACTCAGAAGAGCAAGCTCTTCCATCTTGCTGCAGCTCAAGCGCTCATTGTGTCCAAGATGAGCGCTTCCCATCTGACTCATGCTGCACCCCTCTGAGACAGCTTTTTGTGATCACTGCCTTTCCCAGTGCCGCTGCAGTGCCTTCCAGCGATGCATTGCCTTGGCGACTGGGGGCGCTCCTGAGATGCATGGCTCGTCTGCCATCTCCCCCCAATAGGAACAGAGCTATCATCAGCTGTTGCTCCCCGGAGGAAACCAGTACGATGACGCCAGCCCAGTTTACGAGGCCTGCAGACACACCTTCCACCCAACTTCAGTACTGACCCAGGTGCTGCGGACCTCCCAGCATGGACAACATGTCACCGCAAGGGACTGTGACCCTGCAGGGCCTGTGGGATGTGCTAGCAGACTCACGCTTCCTCAGGAGCGGCTGCTCTGTACTGGATTGCGGCTTGAATGGCCCTGCCCACCCACGTCCAGCTCGTTTGTGCTTTGAGGATACCATTTGACCTTGATACTTGGCGGCAGCTTCCGTGGAGGGACCCATTCAGATTTTGTTGTTCTCCTCGGTCCTGAGTGACCACCTACAGCACTGATAACCGTGGAGCGTCCTGACTATTACCGATTACTGGTTCAACAGTCTTATCAATCGAAAGACGGGGATTTGACGAGCTGTACAGAAGGCATGAGAAACTGAAAATCAATATAGGTATCTCGATCATTTCCACACAAAATGCATGAGTTGAACCAAAAATGAAAATATTCTTTGTGTTATTTTTTTTTTTTTTTTTGCGTGTCACATGTTTATTACTGGGTTGATAAGCATGTTTTTATTTGTTGCCGGTCACATAATAGGCAATCATATTTTAAGACTGACTTGGTGATGGCTTTCAAACACAGCCCTTTCTCATTGGGGTTCTTCTTCTTGAATGCACTTTAAAAATCCACTCTTGGTGCTGTTCCAACATATTGGAGTGACGGCACATTCATGAGGTGGTGGCACTATATAATGGTGTGAACATGCTTCAAACAAATGATTGTGAAAGAGAACATTATACCATTCACACTCAAAAAGGAGAAAAAAACACAATGTGTGTGCTTCAGTGCAGTTGTTGATTTACTATATTGTTCTGCACTCCTACGCAGTACAGCTTATTTGCACCCGAGGTGTCTAGGTGCTGGAACCACGAGAGCATCACAAAAGATGGACATTGCATATTACTTTGAATTCTGTTCTTTATGTTTGCTGCTGTACACAGCCTATAGATGTGCATACATTGGGCTTAGCCATTTTTTGTTAGCCTTTAGGTAAGCCTGACTGCTCTGTGCCATGCTACCAGAGGGTGAGCACAGGTTACCTTTTTGTGTGTATCTAGCTTACCCTGACTTGAGTGGTGGTTCCTGCCTGGCCTAGGTGCATACCTCAGTCAACCAGTAATCCCATTTCTAACATTAGTGATCAGCGGTGAGGATAGGACTTGTGTTTGTGAAATACCATATAGTAACTCATTGTTCACTTCAACTCTATACTGAGACCAATTTGAGCCTTTTTCAATTCTCCCTGTTCTGACATATTTTGATTTTTCCAGAGTGGTTTTGCTCAAGTACCATTTTTCTCTGCAAAATCTATGGTCCTACTTAGCAAGATGGAATTCGAGCTGGCCAACCTGGAAGCATACACAGTGTCTCAGCTCAAGGGGTTCTGCCATAGAGAAAGGGGAGTTCCACAAGGGAAGTGCCAAGAAGGCAGAGCTTCAGAAAGTCTTGAGAGCATGGGCAGAGACCCACCCAGAAGGACAAGTGGATGATGAGGGATCTGTGTCTGAGGAAGGGTCAGAATGAGACCTAACAGAGGGTCTTGACCTGCAGCCTACAAAGGGGGGAGCAATTTCCTCCCAGGACCAGTAGTTCACTCTTGAGCAGGCAGCATTGTGTCTTCAAGGAGCCTATCCTCAGAGGAGCTGGCGGATAGGATGGAGGAGAGGAAACTCAGACTAGAGCTTGCCAAGATTGACAGGGAGCAAGCACTTGCTAAGCTTGAGAAGGAACAAGGGCTAGAGGAGACTAGCCATGGAGGAAAGGAAAATGGCTCATGAGCTAAGCCTCAGAGAGCTGGATATCAGAGCCCTCCAAGTGGGGGCCAGCAGCAACAATAATGGTGGCAGCATACCTGCAGTGTCTTCATATGAGTCCAGATTCCATATCCCAAAAGATATGGTGCACACTTAAATGTGGGGGATGACATAGATAAATGGTTGGCAGCCTATGAAGTGGCTTTGAAAGTGCACAGGGTCCCAGAGGAGTTCTGGGGGTGCATAGTCTCTAGAGGGACATTCCCACAGTGGGGAGGGACACACTTGTTACACTAGAGGTGGGGGATCAGGCCAACTACACAGGCCATTTTAGTCAGTAAGTTTGGGTTGACACCTTAGAAGTACAGGTAATGGTTCAGGGCTAGTCATAAACAACCTACACAAACATGGGTGGATTACTTGGACTATGATGGTGAGGCACTGAAGGGCTGGGTGAGGGGCAGCAAAGTCAATGATCATGAAGGATTGTACAACTTGTTTTTAGAGAGCACATTCTTTATTATTGTTTTCTAGAACTGCCCCAACATCTGGTTGATAGCAAGCTTACTGACTCCAGAAAGGTTGCTGATGGGCTCACCGTCGAAAGAAGAATAACTTTCAAGCTGCTCACATACGCATACAAGGCCCTCCATAACATCAGACCTCAATACCTCAACAACTGCCTCTCCTTCCACGCACCCAAGAGAAACCTCCGCTCAGCCGACCTCTCCCTAGCCACCGTCCCAAGTTTCTACAGGAACAGAGCAGGTGGAAGGTCCTTCTCCTTCCTTGCAGCCAAGAAATGGAACGAGCTCCCCCTCCACCTCCGGCGAAGCCCGACACTGCACCAATTCAGGAAAGATCTCAACACCTGGCTCTTCGAATGACCCCAACGGAACTGCTCACAACCCCCCCCCCAGTGCCTTGAGACCCTAATGGGTGAGTAGTGCGCTTTACATAACATTGATTGATTGATTGATTGAGGAGGCAGACCTCTGGGTCAGCACCAGAGTGTCCAGAAAGGTACCTGGGAGTGAAACCAAGAAGGGTGGTTCAGGTTCCTCCTAACAGAGTGAGGGGGAGGTCCAGAGAGACCCAAACAGGTCCCAGAGTACGGGGGAAGGAAAGGGTTCCCACATCCCTTCTGAGAAGAAGGAGGGCGGTTCTGGTGTGCGGTGGCCCATGGCACCCCATTTCCTAACTTACTGCTTTGACTGCTCTCAATTAGGACACAAGCATGGGGACTCTGTCCAAAGAGACCACCCACTGGTGGGAACCCCACAGGGGTGGCCAATGTGGACTTAGGGGAAAGTAGTTCCCAGGGGCAGGTCATATAACATACCATGATCTCCCTCAGCTGGGAAATAGACACAGAGGGTGAGTTGGTGATCCCTGAGGGTGGGATTCTCTCTTCCACCAGGTGGGAGTGAATGGGGTCCAGACCACTGCTCTGAGGGATACTGGAGTTAGCAGGACCATGGTTGTGGAAGTGTTAGTCTCCCCAGAGCAGTACACCGGTGAGGTGAGTAGAGTGACTCCATCCAATGGGCAGGACTGTTTCTGCCCTATGTCCCTGGTGTCCCTAGAATGAGGTGGGGAGGTGACCTATAGAAAGGTCATAGTTAGTTCCCAGAAGCCCATTGACTGCATTCTGTGGAATGAGTTGCCCCCAGTGTCAGGAGAACTGGGAGAGTCAGCCACCACAGGCACCATGACATTTCCATTTTCTGGAAGTACCACTCCAAAATGGAAAGTACAGACCCCCAGATGTAGGGGAGGAAGGACTCACCCCTGAATCCTGTTTGGCCCGAGGGTACAGACCCTGTATTGGAGGACCAGTTGCAGGATACCACCCCTGAACTGATGGGAGGTGGAGCGGAGAAAGGGTGGAAGGCACCTGTGGCTATGGCCCCCCTTCTGAGAACCACAGAATACAGGGCCCCCAGAATGGCACGGGTGCCTGACTCTTGACACTGACAGCTGTCAGTGACCTCTGCTGGTTGCTGTCCTTGTGGACATAGTCTTCCTTGGGTTGGGGACAAAAGTAAGATCCAAGAGGTGGAATGGGCCACATCACTTTGTTGGCAATGGTGGTACTGTCTACCTACTGGGATGCATCTGTGAGCAAGTTAAAGTTGTGTGCTGCACAGATGGGGTCCACAGGTTAGGAGAAGGATTCCCAATGGGTGAGCTCAGTGGCCCTGGAGAACATAGACAGAGGGATGCAACTGGGTTCAGAGAGGCGTAGAACTGGCACGTACGCCGGCAATAGTGGGCCATTGTCCAGGTTCTATCAAAGTATTGATTTGGCTACCCTGGCTTTAGGATGGGGGGTTGTGTTGGAAAATGGCCCTCTCTGAAGGGTCACCCAAACTTTTTGCCTTCCTCCACCTCTTTTTGCTGAACTATTTATGTTGGCCTTAGGACTCCGAGCACTTTACCATTGCTAACCAGTGCTAAAGTGCATGTATTATTCCCCTAAACATGGTGACATTGGTGTATACCTGATTGGCATATTTGATGTAGTGCTAAATACCTTGTAAAGTGATATACTATATACCCAGGGCCTGTACTTCAAATTCTACTCATGGGCCTGCAGCACTCATTGAACCACCCACAAACGTAGCCATTCAAACCTGTCTCATGCCTGCCACAGCAGTGCCTCTGTGTGCAGTTTACTGCCACTTCGACTTGGCATTTATAATTACTTTCCATGACTTAAACTCCCCTTTTATTATATATAGTCCACCCCTAAGGTAGGCCCTAAGTAACCCCAAGGGCATTGTGCTAGGTAAGTAAAAGGTTGGACGCTTACCTTTATGTTTTACATGTCCTGGCTTAGACAAACAGCCTATTTTGTTTTTCACTACTGTGAGGTCTACCCCTCTCATAGGTCAGCACTGGAAATGTCTTAATATACTTTTAAGCTGTAATTCATGATCAGAAATGAGTAGCTTTTTCATGTTTGATATGGTTGGAATGTTAATGATAAATCCTAGTGACTGGTAAAGTTAGATTCAACATTACTGTTTTTAAATGCCACTTGTAGAAAGTAGACATTTCTCTGTTCTTACTGCCCTTTGTGCCTGACAGTCTGTCTCCAATACACGTCTGGGCTAGGTGACAGGTACACTTTGTGCATTCCCTCTAGACAGCCACAAACACAGGAAGACCTGGGTATGACAAAGGACTCATCTGCATTCATCCACATTCTGATAACCTTCCTGGGCAGGAAGGGGGAGAGGTGGCTGACACATCTGAATAAGCTGTGTCCTGTCCTCATACTAAGCACTAATTTACCCCCAAAGTTAGCCTGGCAGAAAGCACTGGGTTGAAAGGGATTCTTTTTCACTTTAGAGAGTTCTTTTGAAGTCACCCCCTACATCAAATACACTTTTGGGTATAAGTACTGGGTCTCTGACCCCCTAAAATCAGACTCTTCTGGATCTTGACTTGAACCTCTTTCAGAAGGACTGCTGTGAGGCCTAAAGGAATCAACTGGATGCTTTTCCAAGGAGGACTGCTTTTCTGCTGGTTGCCCTGCTGCCTGCTGCTCCCTGACCCTGCTGGAGGAGAGCTGGACTCTGCTGTCCCTCCAAAGTGAACTCCAAGGGCTTGTTTGCTTGCCCCCTGCTCCTGACATCTCAGGGCCATCAAAGACTTCAACTTCTTGCCACTGCCGTGGGACTCTATCATGCATGAGTCTGGCAGCTGGCTGTTGACAAGGATCAGACTGTGTCTGATCACCAGTTCAGTTTGTGAGAAGAGCCAGCGCTTCTATCCTGCTGCAGCTCAAGCGCTCATTGTGCCCAAGACCAGCTCTTCCCATCTGACTCGCGCTGCACCCCTACAAATGCAGCGTTTTTGTGATCACCAGCTTTCCCGGCACTGCAGCAGCGCCTTCCTGCAACATGTTGCCTTGGCGACCAGAGGCGCAACTGAGAAACAGCTGTCTCCGCCCACAGGAACAACGCGATCATCAGACATCACTTCCTGGAGGAAACCAGTACAACCACATGAGGCCTGCTCACAAGGCCCGCCGACACACCTTCCATCCGGCACCAGTCCTAACCCAGTGTGGGAAAGTCATCCTTTTTTCCCTGATCACCCCCATTTTTTGACTGATACTGGTGGTAACTGACTCTGATTGTGTCCAGCACTCTGCTTACTAGGCTCAGTGCCAGTGCTCTGACTAAAAGGTATATGGTAATTAAGTGTAATTACAATTGGCACTGACAACCTACCTGTAAGTCCTTAGTATATGGTAGGGCATGTAGGTTTAGAGGCCCAGCCAATGTCATGCACTTAAGTGTGCACTGCTGTGTTACCTGCTGTCATTTTAAAAGTCAGCCCTGCTTTGCAAGCCGCTTTTAAACTGAAATTTACACAAATTTACACAAATTCGACTTTGGATTTTAAGGTACTTTCAAAGTATTGAACTACCTTATTTTTACATAAAAGTCACCCCCAAAGTCTAAGTGTAAAAATAAGCAGGGACATTTTAAAAGATGTTTTATATGCCTTGGTGAGGGAAAAACTACTACTTTCGTATTTCCCCATTGTAGCATTTTAGCTCCATTGGCTAGCATGGGAATATTTTAATAAAGTATAACTATTGACAGGAGTGAGCTAAAATATTATTTCAAGGACTTAAAAGATTGGTAATGATAAATCCAACAACTTCCCACTGTTGAATTTATCATAACTAGTAGAGAAAGAAACCAGTATGACAACACGGGCCACCCTCATGAGGCCTGCCGATACACCTTTTACCCAGCTGTGGTACTTACCCGGGCACTGCAGGCTTCCCAGCATCTTCAACGACGCCCTGCAAGGTACTGTGACCCCGCAGGGCCTGTGGGTGTTTTAGCCAACTCGCGCTCCCTTGCGGGCAGCTTCCCTAAGCTCGATCGCGGTCTGAATGACCCTTCCCACTCGCGCCCAGCTCGTTCGTGCTTTGGGGGTACCATTTGACCTTGATACCAGGAGGCAGCCTCAGTGGAGGGCCCCGTTCAGATGTTGTTGTTCTCCTCAGTCCAGAGTGGCCACATACAACCAGTGATAAGCGAGGAGATTCAAGAGTATTGTATTTTCTTTTTTTTTTTTTTTCATTAGTCTTTATTTCGATTTATCAAATCATTAAAGACATTCTACATCAAATATAAGAAAATTCATAGCAAAGATTAAAAAGACATAATATTGACATTAAAATACATCATATACTAAAATATATATTTAAACAGTATCACAATGTAAGAACAAGAATTAAAACACAATAAAAAGCTTCATACAACCATTAAAACTACTTAAAAAGACCACTATAGACACTCAGGGGCCGATTCCGATTCGGGCCGGAAATCTCTCCGACCGAGCCGGACCCGGAGAGATTTCCGACCGAATCGGACCCGTGCAGCCCGACCGAACGAGTACGATGCATCCGTATGCTATCGTACTCGAGTCGGTCGGACTCCCATTGAAGTCAATGGGAGCCGGTCGTACAACGCGTACGCGGGCTCCCATTGCCTCAATGGGTGCGAGGCGAACAAGGGCGCCCCCTACAGCGGGTACGCGCGAAGCGACTCGCGCCGTACACGCACAGTCCCCCCTGTGTGCGACTCGCGCGGCTACGCGTACAGGGGGGTCCGACACGGACCCCCGAAGTACGGCTCCGACTGCTCTTTCGAGCCGGACGGCGCGTGTCGGTCGGACTGCTTGCGGCATGCATTGTACTTACACGGCCGGGCAACGTCTCCATTGCGCGATGCGAGTCGTGTCCGAGCGAGTCGGTCGGTGCGGTTAGACCCGGGAACGAGTCGGTCGGAGCGGTTGGGACACCCAAACGAGTCGGTCGGCGAATTCGCATCGTACTCGCTCGTCCGGACGCGCGTACGAATCGGTCGGGAAATAGGGCTCCGAATCGGATCCGGTTATGCCGAATCCGATTCGGAGCCCTACCGGCCGAGATCGGAATCGGCCCCTCAGTATTAGAATTTTAGGAGAAGATGCACACTACTACAAAGTTCTTATTAATTTTGCACAAATGGCCCACATCCATCCCAGAAATTTAGCCAGGGCAATTACTATGGATTCACAAGAGTCTGTCTTTAAAATCCTTAAAGCCTCTACACAAGATCAAGACAAACTGGTTTAAGCCATCTACATCTAGGGGCTTTATATGCCGGGCAAGCAAATAAAACATGAGCAATTGTTTCTATCAAGGAGGGACATATGATGCAATTAGCCTCGTTCAAAGGATGCCATTTGCTTGTAAAAGACTTAATTGGAAGTGTCCCCACTCTGAACTGATGATATAGTTTCCTATCTTTTGGTATAGTAATGAGATCCCAATAACTTTCATACAAATACTCTTGTTTGATCTCCAGGAAATCCCGCGTCAGAGTGGGACTCACTGTAGTTGAAAAACGTTTCATCTTAATCATGTTCCAATAGGCTGTCTTTAGCTCTCTCTTCGAGGGAAAGGGCATGCCTTCAGGATTTTCCCATAGACCAAACATCCCCATATCACTCAGGGTATCCTTTAGCTTTCTAAACCATTGGATTTTACGTGAGCAGTCAGCCTGCCTGATTTCAAGAAGAGCTTGGGCATACATGGAAAGCTCAGGGGTAACCCATAGCCTTCTCCAATATGCCACAGGTTTAAAACAGGCTAAGTCCTCAAGCTGATTGCATCCCAGATCAAGGTACAGAGGCGTAAGTGGGGTAGAAGGAGGAAGATGTAGCAATGATCTTATAAACTTGTTTTGTGCAACAATCAACGATGTTAAACCTTCAAATCCCCAGAACTCTGTCCCATACAATACTGAGGTGGTAATTTTAGATTTGTATATCTTTATAACTGGAGCCACCAGTTTGGTATAGGAAAGTCTCTGCTCCTTCATTAATACTCCCGTCAGTTGGGCATGTTTAAGAACCAGCAATCTGGGGTTTCCAGTTTAATTTCCTCCCCAGGGTAATTCCCAGATACATGAAAACCTCGGCCTGTTCTAACTGAACGTTTTTCATACAGACTTTCCCCTTAATTGCCCTGCGGTTATGGAGAACCATAAACTTGGTCTTCTCCACATTCACCTCAAGGTCATGGTCGCTGCAAAACTCTTCAAACCTAGTGAGGGCTGTCTGAAGCCCTCTCTGGGTCTTTGATAGTATCAGAGTATCGTCGGCGAACATCAACAGGGGTATCTTCAGACCAGCTAAGGTGGGGGCATCTGTGGGGTAGTCCTTGTAATATTCCACGACCCTATTGATGAAAAGAGAAAACAGGGTCGGGGCAAGGACACACCCCTGACGAACCCCCTTAGCGATTGGGAACTTGTCTGTGACTTCCCCGTTAATGCCCCAACGTACCTGGGCAAAGTTGGAGTTATGCAGGGTAACTAAGACGGCCAGAATTTCTAGTGGCATCCCCATGTCTAGAAAGGCTCTCCACATCTTAACACGGGGCACCAAATCGAAAGCCGATTTGAGATCAATGAAGGCTGCGAATAGTGTGCCCCCTCCTATAATTACCACCTTCCAATATATGGTTACAAACCTAAGAACCTGGTCAATTGTGCTTGTGTGTGGCCGAAACCCTGCCTGCATTGGGGACAAGATCTCCGTCTCGTCCATCCACAACTGAATTCTACTCAGAACTAGTCTAGCAATAATTTTTTGTATGCAGTCAATGAGGCTTATAGGTCTATAGTTACCGGGGGAAGATCGATCCCCCTTCTTAAAGACCGGGATGATCTCAGCTCCTGACCACGACTCCGGAATAGGGCAACCACTTGCAATTGCGTTAGCTAGAAATTGGATATAGGTCGACCAGTTATCCCCATTGTGCATAAACAGGTCTGCCGGTATGCAATCCAGTCCTGGCGCCCTGCCTTTCGGGACTGATTTAATAACTTTTATGACCTCCTGTTTGGAAAAATGCAATGTCGTAATGGGTTTAGGCAATGTAAATTGGCCTATGCTATCTATACTTGAGGCAAACTGAGCTTCAAAATGAGAAATCCACATCTCAGGTGCCACATGATTTACAGGTACTGGGTTAGATACACCACTTCCCCATTTGACAAGATGCCAGAATGATGTCATATTCTTTTCCTTACTAGCATCGAGCAAATTTTGCCAATGGTTTTCATCCCATTCCCTTTTTGCTCGTTTAAGTACTTGCCTATACCTAATCCTTGCCTTTTTGATTTCTCCCATATTTTTCTGTCTAATTGCTCTAGATAGACATATATAAGCCTCTCTACAAAGTTTGTTATACCACGAGGCTTGTTTTGGGCAGGGCTCTTTCTTTAGTTTCGTTACCGTTTTAGTAAAAAGGGCCTTAGTTTAGAAAACAGCACATTGTGAACCTGCACAATATTTGAGTTTATGTCCCCCTGATTATCAAATTTATGGAGAATTGCTAAGTGGTACTCTACTAATACCTTCATCTTTTCTAAATGCCCTTCATTAACTGCAACCTTGGCCCATTTGACTCTCCTGGAGTCATTAGTAAGCTCCACTTCACAGGTGGCTTTTTCTACTTCCTGGGAATCATAGTTATGAAACCCCGGGACCTGCATAGAGAGTACCAGAGGATTGTGGTCACTTTCAGGCCGATCATATACTGCCATATCCTCTAAGGACGACCATTGTGTATGCCCCGCCTGTCAGAGTTGGACCTCCCATTGACTGCCCTAATCCCCTGTTCTAAGCATAACCCTTTCAATTGTAATGCCGACTCAGTCCATTTTTTTATGGGAGGAAGGTCAAGGGACGGTATGTCCCATTGAACATCCTCCTCGGAACTGAGATCATCATCTTCATAGCCCAGGGGCTCAAAGGTGCAATTAAAGTCACCTGCAATAATCAGGTTGCTACGTCCCCTATGACTATCTAAGAACCCTTCTAGGAATGCAACTGTACTGGACCCTTTGTACCCAGGGGTCCCTCTAGCGTAAACATTGATGACCATTAAATCTAGAGCTTTCCCAGTCCGTAATTTAACTGCTAGAACATCCTCATTATTGATCATAACTTCCTCCACTGAGTAGCATGCTTGTTGTCTAACCCAGATGGCAAGTCCCCCTTTAGGTCTACCCCTCTGACCCCCCAGTGCTGGTTCATAAAAATTTAAGAAGCCTGGATGACAGATTGGTTCTAAAGCCCAGGTTTCCTGGAATACCCAGATGTCGTGGTCGTCAATGAATGCAGACCATTCATACGAGGGAGTTTTAGAGGAGAGACCTGCAATGTTCCAACAAACTAATGTTAAGTTAGGTTTGTTGGGGCCTTGAATTTGGACACTGCAAATGTCAGGTAAGGGCCGAATAATATCAGTATCCTTAACCTGACTACTGCCAATGCCAAACATCAGGACCCCTACGTTTAGGTCGGTGGGGAGGAGGTGTTCCTCCACTGTACTAATACAAGCCACCCCACCCAGGTCATTTGCTACCAAAGCAGGTGTTCCACCCACAGAGCCCTTCCCAACTGAGGAAAGATCCCCCGATAAAAAAGGATTATTGATAGCCAGCAAACATGAATCACAACCGTTCTTACATGTACCCCAAAGGTCATATGGTCTCATTGACACTAGATCAATATCAGAGCCGAGTCAATCGATATCTTCAAGGGAAGTAAGAGCTCCAAAACGATTATATGTGGGAATTTGGAAATTTAATACATCACATCGTTGGGGTGCCCTCTCCCAATTTGATCCCCTATTAGCCGTAACCGGCTGGTAAAAAAAAAACAAAGGGAGAATGTTTATCTCGTCCGACCTTATTTGGCGATTTTTAGCCCTATCCAAAATATGTTTCACCAACCCAGGGGACCCAAAACTTAGCACCACACAGTCCCCTTTTAGGGTCTTGGGTGAACTGCCAATCCATGGGATTCGTCGAACCATTTTAAAATTAGTGAAAAGGTCATTACTAATACCTGTCCTGGAGAATAGCAGATGTAGAGCCTTATTTCTTAAAGCGGACCAATGTTCCTGTGTTGCAGATTGAATCATTGGTACATTGCCCAGGACAACAGTATAAGGTGTTGCCTCTGGGGTAAGGTGTAGAGACATATGGGCTTTAGCATTACTAGTGCCATTTTTATACAGAGTCTGCTTGTACGGATCGTCAACAGGCAGCGTAGAAGAGGAACATACACCCCTACTGCTCGGATGCATTGGTTGAGTGATCGTAGGGGCTACCGAAGCTAAGGGGGAGTGGCATTGAGCAATATTACTTGATTCCCCTACATGTATACTACTCACCACCTGAGGAACTATACCTCCACACAATTGAGCATTATTATTAGATTTAATTTGCATGGCAGTCGAAATAATCTGTTCAATTTTAGTCAACCTGTCTTCTATTAGTGACATTTTATCAAAGAGCGGGGTCATCAGGACTTGTAGCTTGCTTTCAACCCGGGAAATAAGATCGACCTCAAAAGAACCTATAGATGGATCAGTGGTTACAGTGACAAGCGGGGTTGGACAATCGATACAAGAGCTAATAGTGTTGTTTACTCGACCTGTACACCCGTTTCAACCCGCCTTACATTTCCTAACTCTAGAAGCCTGCTGGGCGTGTTTTATAGGGCCCCTCGGTTTCCTTTTCTTAGATGGTGGTTCCACATCACAATCCTGGCTGGATTTTTGACTCCTTGTGTGTACCCTAGGAGTGTCGGAAGTTTGAACTATAACCTCCGTACCGGGGAACAGTGGATTTGTTGATGACGTTAGGGCCTGGCTAATCGATGGGGCTGCTTCAATGGTAGCAATGCTCTCAGAAAGAGGTATCAACCCGACATTAGCCAGGGGCAGTGGGGGTTCTAACGATAATCTGCGTTCAGTCAGCTGGATCTCATGAATCAAAGCGGATTCAGCTCTCGAAAGGAACGCATCTAACGTCCCTACAACTCCGGAACCCACCCCCACCTTCCGTTTGATCATTTTGGGCTAAGTAAGGCTAAATATGAAAACAATGACAATGATGTAAGGCCCAGAGCAATGCTTCCAAGGTAGTTAATGTTAAAGGGGGTGGCCCAGCCCCAGTCTCTACCTGGCTCTAACGGGCTCAAACGGGTCCGCCCTTGGTCCGGGCTTCGTCCGCGCGTCGTCCCGCACGAGTCCCGCGCAGCGGGGTTAGAGGCAGCGCTATATGCGCGATGACCACGCCTCCCCCTCACTCGCGGCAGCTGTGCAGTAACTGGTGCTCCCTGGGGGCTGAAGTCCTCTCAGCACTGCAAGGCGTCCTCCAGCTGCTGGTCACTACGGGCACAGTCCAAACAAAATCTCCACGCCGCGGGGTTAGAGACAGTGCTATATGCGCGATGACCACGCCTCCCCCTCACTCGCGGCAGCTGTGCAGTAACTAGTGCTCCCTGGGGGCTGAAGTCCTCTCAGCACTGCAAGGCGTCCTCCGGCTGCTGGTCACGGTTTCCCTGGAGATCTGCGTGAACGCTTCCACTCCACTCTCGCCGTAGTTTCCCTCCGACGCCAGCGTTGACACGTAATTCCATCCGAGAGCTGTCACGATGTCGACCATAGAAGCAGATTCTACTTTCCTACAGCTCTACTGTGAAGGGGTAGGAGCTCTCTCAAGCTTCATGATGTCGAGTAGCTCCATGTGGCTCTTGTGAGGGGGTCCTGGTGTGGCCCATTCAATTGCAGAAATCCGTGGTGCAGCAGATGGTGGATTTTATTTTCTGCCTAAGTTCTTCGCAATACTTGGCATCTGTGCAACTTCCTTTTACCAGAAGGAAGACCGATGTGTTAATGAATGTAAAGCACACGGGTTGCGACGCTCCGCAGGTTACAGATTGGACTTCGCAGGGATTTCGGCCTTCGCACCGGAAGTGATGGCACTTGATTGCGGAAGGTGAGCCCTTTTGGTATTTATTTGATTTTCGCCTGGATTAGTATTTTCCCTTTATGACTCTAAAAGTGCATAGCTTTAAAAGTATTCATCAGACTTGTACTGTTTTGGTCTTGTTTGATTTATAATATACTAAGCTATTGTTTTAAACCTGTGTAGAGTAGTTTTGTGGTGTATTTGTTGTGTTACTGTGCTTGTGTTTTGAACAAATACTTTATACATTGCCTCTTTAGATAAGCCTGACTGCTCTATGCCAAGCTACCAGAGGGTGATCACAGGTGATCTTTTTGTGTGTATCTGGCTCACCCTGACTAGAGTGGTGGTTCCTGTCTGGCCTGGGTGCATCCTTCAGCCAACCAGGAATCCAATTTCTAACATACTTGTATAAAGATCTTGGCTAAGAGCAGAAAATGAAAGGCTTTGAAGACAAGAAGCAAAGGGCAAGGAACCTCCTGGTCCAAGAAGGAGATATCGTGATCACCCGACAGACGTGACGAAGTAAGTCTAATACGCCCTATGACGTTGAACCGTTCCGTGTGGTATTCACCAAGAGTCATATGGTGACTCCCCAATGTTCTGGGAAGTCTGTAACCAGAGACTGTTCTCACTTTATGCTTCTAACTCTTCGATCAAAGTGGTGAATGAAAGACACTAACTGTTGTTGTATCTTCACCGTAGCTGAAGATCCCTGCTGATCTGTAAAGAAAACGTGTACGTTTTTATTTAACAGAGGGGGAGATGTAGTGTTCCGCGAGTTTTATGACGGAACTCTTTTGGCTCATACTTTGTAGTACTTTGATTTCAGTGTTAGAGTGGTATTCAATGAAAGCTAGGTTTAGAATATTGGGTTAGCAGTTACACGCAGGAGAATAAAGATGTGTAATATTAAGCTCCATGTCTGGCGTAGTCATTGGCGGGTACCCAGGCTGGTGTAGACGCTACATAATATATGCTAGGCTATATATTACTACTAAGTGGGAACTGTAACCGTGCTAGGTTACCTTAAAAAAGAATGCTTCCATCTCACAGTAATCTTTGATATCTCAGTAGCAGCTCAACCTGACATTATAATGAACGACACACTGCTTCGCTAACACATTTAAAAGATTTCCTGGGACATCTAGTCCTACTCTTTGGTGAAGGTAGGACCTTCCTGCCACATCGCAAAAGTACTGCAATATGCCATTAATGCCCCTTTGCAACCTCTAGAATTGTATCAAATTTATGTAAAAATGGTGCTGTAAAATATCCCTCCAGAACGAAGTTGTGCTTCGCTCGGTCACATGGTCCAGTCATGGGAACGTTCTAAGTCCACCAGCCTCCAGGGCATGCAATATATATATATTATCTACTGGCGGTCGCTGTGAGAAGTTGGCCTGGCATATGCTGTCCACTAATTATAGTGGGCACCATGCACCAGTCCAAATCGACTCTTATGGTAGGTAGGTTAAAGACAACCTTATTGAAAGCTATCCTAGTGGTAGCTATGGAGAGCAGCCTTCAGGCTAAGTCTTGAAGGAATGTAAAGCAGCTTGTTTTACCAGTCTATAATCTCTTGAGTGACCAAATGAAAGAGCACCACACCAGGTATATATTCAAAATATATGTATTTATTACTAAACACACCCTCTAGTCTCTTTATGAGGCTAGAGTTCGAAGTACATAGGTTATAAGATCTTAAATCACAGTAATAGCACAAATACACGTTTGGGCCCTAGGGCGTACCAAACCATATACCAATAAAGTGGTATGCGAACCACGACTGAACTAGACACTAGGCCTAGAGCCTCTAGAAGTGCTTGGACCACAAGGAACCACCCAAGGTAGTGACACAGGGGACCCACGGGAGACGCGTGCAGTGTAAATACACAACCGCGATACGCCGTTAACTTCTATGGAGAAAGTCGGGATCGGGAAAATAGAGGAAAGGGACACTTAAACGAGGACTAGGACAAAACCCTTTGAGATCTAGGACTTTGAAGAGTCTCTACCCACGGGAGCACCGGAGTACTCGTGTTACCTCACCCAGGGAAGCCGGGTGCATAGGTGCCTTTCGGGGTCGGGTTTCGTCGTCGGTTCTTATGGCGATCTGCTGCAAAGTGCGGCTGGCGACCAGGAGAAAAGTGTCCGGGTGGATCCAAGAGTGGATCGGAGTTCTGAAGAACCTGAAAGCAGAGGGGACAGAGTCTGGGTCACTAGCCAGTGACCAGGGAGGCGATGGACAGATGCCCACCGATGTCGAGTGCTTCAGGTTCGATGACGGTTGTCTTGACTCTTCAGCCACGAGGTCCGGGAGGCGTTGTCGGCGACCAGGAGCAGGATTCGGGCTTTTGCTCGATGTTTGTCGAGTGCAGAGGTGTCGGCGACCAGATTGGACCCAACAAGCCTTGGCAACGGCAAGTCTCGAGTAAGATGTAGATCGTCGATGATGCAGACCAGCAAGGTCTGGGGAACTCACCCAGCAAGGGTAAGTGAGGGCAGGCCTGGAGCAACCAGACTGCCAAGTAAAGAAAAGATTGGCCTTCGTTAAGGGCTACTAGCCAACGGGCTAGCGACCGCGAAGGAGCCTCGTGATGCCGCACGTGGAGCTGGCTTACAGGACACTCGTGGAGTGGGGGCCAGTGATCTTCGGTGCAAGTGGTGCTGGAAGCTAGGGCTACTCGGAGCCCAAAGCACGACTTCTTGGGAGACCCAGAAGATGGTGCACTTGCAAATGTGCTCGGTGTCCAGGGGTCACGGTCTCAAGTCACCCACGATAGCCACGGGCCTCAGCTTTACTGGGGACTCAGGGTAGCCTCGGGGAAGTCTGAGAATCCACCTCTGGTGATGCGATGACTTCGGCGTCCGACGGGAGCTTCAGTGATGCGAACCGGACAGATGCTTCTTTGGTGCCTGCCAAGCAGGGGAGTCACTCCTTGACCCCAAGGGAGATTCTTCAGTCCTCTAATCGTGAGTAGAGCGTCGAAGGTCCAGGATTCTGTTTCAGAGTTTCGTCCAGGTATAATCTAAAGTCCTAGGGACTGGGTTCCTACCTTTATTCTAAAAATAGGGGATGGACTACTCTGTGGCCCCACCTATGGGTGGGTCAGGGCAGAGGGGTGGTTACACCCCTTTCCCTTTGTCCAGTTCGCGCCAAAGCAAGGGCTGCAAGCCCCTGATCCGGTTTGAACTGGGGTATGCACAGGGACACCAAATGTGCCCCCAGTGCAGGACTTCAAAGCACCCGAAAGTGCTCACGCCCAGCCCCAATACACATTGTCCTGTCTGGGGAGGTGGTCACACCTCCCTGGGACAGGAAACCTATTGTCCAGGCCTCCCCTGCCGGAGTTTCATCCAGCAGCAGGAGGCCAGACTCGTGTCTGTGGCAGCAGCATCCATTTTGTGATGCCAGGGCTCTGGAAAGAAGTTACCGGACTCGTCAGAGTTAACATGCCTTTCCTCTAGAAGGGTGGAATGCTACCCCCGCCGCCAGGATTGGCGGGGGGTAGTATTCCAAGATGTTTGACACCAAACACGACATGTTTAGGTGCAGCCATTCCATAGTTAGCATTTTACCGCGAGGATATAATGCGTTTAAGAGTATATGGTCAGGCTGCACTACAAACAGCATCAGAGATGGTCTCCGAACGCTGCAGAGGGGCCCTGCTCATGCAGGGGCACCCTCTCACATAGGAACCATGCACTCTGCCTTTAGGATTGATAAGGCCTGCCTTAGGAGTGACTTATAGGTTTATATGTGTGTATGCATTTAGTGATATAGGTAACCTATACCACAGCAAGGGGTGCATGCACCACCTTACCCAGGCTGCAGTAGCAGACCTGTGGTGTCAGTTTGGATGACCTACCAGGGGTGGCATAATACATGCTGCAGCCCCTGGCAGGCCTCTGAGGTACCTATGCCCTTGGTACATAGTATACCATATACTAGGGACTTACAAGGGCACTCCAGATCCCAATCAGTGATGTGCCTAAGGCACATGGAGACCCTTTTAAAGAGGAAACAGCTAGGCTGGGGTTCTGAATAGCAGGGCCCCAGCCAGACTAATGTCGAAAACCAGTGAAGCATCAGCAAAAAGTGGGGGTACCCATGTGAAGCAGATCCTACTCTCCTACAGTCGCCAGTAGATAGTTATAGTTAGGACCTATTTTCCATAGGAAATCCGCGACATTCTATTTGAAATAACTCTCTTGCCGGCTGACGAATCTTCGCGAAATTTTCAAACTTTATGGCCCGCTCCGGTCCGCTCCTACCCTGAAAGTCTCGGGGTGATTCATCAAGCGGGGGCCGAGAAAAAAGGGGGGTCCCAAAACGTGTTTTCCCCATTCATTTTCCCATAGGAAACTTTAGACACGGCTACAGCCCGAACTGCTGAACGGAATTACACCAAATTTGGCAAAGAGGTAGTTCTTGGTTCAGAAAGAACCCTTTTGTTAAATGGTGTAAATCCGTTCAGTAGTTGTGGAGAAATTAAAAAATAAGAGTCAAAAAATCAATTTCCCATAGGAAACTTTATGCAAGGCTACAGCCCGAACTGCTGAACGGAATTACACCAAATTTGGCAAAGAGGTAGTTCTTGGTTCAGAAAGAACCCTTTTGTTAAATGGTGTAAATCCGTTCAGTAGTTGCTGAGAAAATCAAAAGTAAAAACACATATATATCTGGGCGGAGCCTAACCACACATGTCATCGTGAGATCTGATTGGCTGTCAGCACTTCATCTTGGAATTGCTGGCAGCCATCTTGAGACCAATATACATGATAGTACCCCATTGAAATGCCTTGTAGTGAATCAAAGATTTTGAGGGTTACCAAAAGGAGAACTATTAAGGGTGATAACAGACTTTAGTTACATTAGAATTCATTTGTTGATGGTACCATACTAATTTCAGGAATTGTGGTGTGTTCTAAGGTGATTTTACCCTGTGAAAAACCTTCTGCTGGGATATCATGAATCATGTTTGAGAGAAAACTATTTTCACATGCTTGTCCCATACAGTTTTGGAAGGTGCTCCAGAAGCTAAAATGAGAGCATATTTTCTGTAAATTCACATGATCTTTCTCAGTCATGTGAGAATGAAGTCTGACATTCTCAGTAAAACATGTACATCCAACAAGGGCAGAGTCTGTCAGTTGATTCCTTTGTGTTCTACTGCAGCTTCCCAGAGTGTTCTAAAGAACAACTAGAGTGCTAACAGCCTTACTTATGACAAAAGTATGGCACACCTGAAGCCATCTTGATTGGAATAAACTGGTAACACTTAAAACATTTAATTTAAAAAGGAACAAAATGATGGGGTTCATTTTGTCATAGAAATTATGGTTAGTGCTATAGAAAGAAAAATTAGGACATGTTTCAAGTGAGATCTCAAATATCTTCCTGTTATATTTCAACAGGAGCAGCCTGTCAGTTGATGCCTTTGTGTTCTACTGCAGCTTCCCAGAGTGTTCTAAAGAACAACTAGAGTGCTAACAGCCTTACTTATGACAAAAGTATGGCACACCTGAAGCCATCTTGATTGGAATAAACTGGTAACACTTAAAACATTTAATTTAAAAAGGAACAAAATGATGGGGTTAATTTTGTCATAAAAATTATGGGTAGTGCTGTAGAAAGAAAAATTAGGACATGTTTCAAGTGTGATCTCAAATATCTTCCTGTTATATTTCAACAGGAGCAGCCTGCCAGTTGATGCCTTTGTGTTCTACTGCAGCTTCCCAGAGTGTTCTAAAGAACAACTAGAGCGCTAACAGCCTTACTTATGACAAAAGTATGGCACACCGGAAGCCATCTTGATTGGAATAAACCGTTAATACTTAAAACATTTAATTTAAAAAGGAACAAAATGAGGGGGTTCTTTTTTAAATAGAAATTATGGTTAGTGCTGCAGAAAGAAAAATGAGGGCATGTTTTAAGTGAGATCTCAAATCCTCTTCTATTTCATTAGAAAATTCTGACATTCAGACTGAAACAATCACTTTCAATACCAGCAGCAGACTTCCAGTTAACTCCCTGGTGAGCAGTAGCTTTAGTACAGTGATCTAATGAGCAACTAGAGTGCTAACATTCTGAATTTATGGCAAATGTGAGACACATCTGAATGCCTTCTTGATGGAATCAAAGTAAAAACTGAAAGCATTTCCTACTGAGGAGACTGCAGTAAATGAGGAAATTAGGAAACTTCATAACAAAGAAGTCTTCCAAGATGGCCACCAGAGAAAAAAGAGCCCAAATGTAGCACAAATATTACCCAGATGTAGCCCACATATAGCCCAATGACAAAAGTGTGCAAAACACTTTTTATTTTTAGTTTTTTTGCAGTTTTATGTAGTGCAGACTGGTCAGGTATTGGAGCGTTGCATCTTAAAACATGACCCCCTACACTACAAAAACATTACTGCACTACTCTAAACCCTAAAACACTACCCCAGCACGACTCCCTACACTACACAAGCACCACTGCACTATCCTAAACCCTAAAAAACTACCCCCAGCATGACCCCCTACACTACACAAACACCACTGCACTACCCTAAACCCTAAAACACTACCCCCAGCACGATCCCCTACACTACCCAAACACCACTGCACTAACCTAAATCCTAAAACAATACCCCCAGTATGACCCCCTACACTACCCAAACACCACTGTACTACCCTAAAACATGACCCCCTACACTACACAAACACCACTGCACTACCCTAAACCCTAAAACACTACCCCCAGCACGACCCACTACACTACACAAGCACCACTGCACTACCCTAAACCCTAAAACACTACCCCCAGAACGACCCCCTACACTGCCCGAACACCACTGCACTGCCCTAAACCTTGAAACACCAGCCCCTGCACGACCCCCTAACTGTTCGAACACCACTGCACTGCCCTAAACCCTGAAACACCACCCCCAGCACGACCCCCTACACTGCCCGAACACCACTGCACTGCACTAAACCCTGAAACACCACCCCCTTCACGACCCCCTACACTGCCCGAACACCACTGCACTGCCCTAAACCCTGAAACACCACCCCCAGCACGGCCCCCTACACTGCCCAAACAACACTGCACTGCCCTAAACCCTGAAACACTATCCCCAGCAAGACCCCCTACACTGCCCAAACACCACTCCACTGCCCTAAACCCTGAAACATCACCCCCAGCAAGACCCCTACACTGCCCGAACACCACTGCCCTAAACCCTGAAACACCACCCCCAGCACCACCCCCTAGACTGCCCAAACACCACTGCACTGCCCTAAACCCTGAAACACCACCCCCAGCACGACCGCCTATACTGCACAAACACCACTGCTCTGCCCAAAACCCTGAAACACCAGCCCCAGCACGACCCCCTACACTGCCCGAACACCACTGCACTGCCCTAAACCCTGAAACACCAGCCCCAGCATGACCCCCTACACTGCCCGAACACCACTGCACTACCCTAAACCCAGAAAAACCACCCCCAGCACGACCCCCTACACTGCCTGAGCACCACTGCACTGCCCTAAACCCTGAAACACCAGCCCCAGCATGACCCCCTACACTGCCCGAACACCACTGCACTGCCCTAAACCGTGAAACACCAGCCCCAGCATGACCCCCTACACTGCCAGAACACCATTGCACTGCCCTAAACCCTGAAACACCAGCCCCAGCACAACCCCCTACACTGCCCGAACACTACTGCACTGCCCTAAACCCTGAAACACCACCCCGTGCACGACCCCCTACACTGCCCGAACACCACTGCTCTGCCCTAAACCCTGAAACACCACCCCCAGCACGACACCCTACACTGCCCAAACACCACTGCACTGCCCTAAACCCTGAAACACCATTCCCCCTGCATGACCCCCTACACTGCCCGAACACTACTGCACTGCCCTAAACCCTGAAACACCATCCCCAGCACGACCCCTACACTGCACGAACACCCCTGCACTGCCCTAAACCCTGAAACACTACCCCCAGCAAGACCCCCTACACTGCCCGAACACCACTGCACTGCCCTAAACCGTGAAACATCACCCCCAGCAAGACCCCCTACACTGCCCGAACACCACTGCCCTAAACCCTGAAACACCACCCCCAGCAAGACCCCCTACACTGCCCGAACACCACTGCACTACCCTAAACCATACAACACTACCCCCAGCACGACCCCCTACACTACACAAGCACCACTGCCCTACCCTAAACCCTAAAACACTACCCCCAGAACGACCCCTACACTGCCCGAACACCACTGCACTGCCTTAAACCTTAAAACACCAGCCCCTGCACGAACCCCCTACACTGTTCGAACACCACTGCACTGCCCTAAACCCTGAAACACCACCCCCAGCATGACCCCCTACACTGCCGAACACCACTGCACTGCCCTAAACCCTGAAACACCACCCCCTTCACGACCCCCTACACTGCCCGAACACCACTGCACTGCCCTAAACCCTGAAACACCACCCCCAGCACGGCCCCCTACACTGCCCAAACACCACTGCACTGCCCTAAACCCTGAAACACTATCCCCAGCAAGACCCCCTACACTGCCCAAACACCACCCACTGCCCTAAACCCTGAAACATCACCCCCAGCAAGACCCCCTACACTGCCCAAACACCACTGCCCTAAACCCTGAAACACCACCCCCAGCACGACCCCCTACACTGCCCGAACACCACTGCACTGCCCTAAACCCTGAAACACCACCCCTAGCACGACCCCCTACACTGCCCGAACACCACTGCTCTGCCAAAACCCCTGAAACACAAGCCCCAGCACGACCCCCTACACTGCCCGAACACCACTGCACTGCCCTAAACCCTGAAACACCATCCCCAGCACGACCCCCTACACTGCCCGAACACCACTGCACTACCCTAAACCCATAAACACCACCCCCAGCACGACCCCCTACACTGCCTGAGCACCACTGCACTGCCCTAAACCCTGAAACACCAGCCCCAGCATGACCCCCTACACTGCCCGAACACCACTGCACTGCCCTAAACCCTGAAACACCAGCCCCAGCACGACCACCTACACTGCCCGAACACCACTGCACTGCCCTAAACCCTGAAACACCAGCCCCAGCATGACCCCCTACACTGCCCGAACACCACTGCACTGCCCTAAACCGTGAAACACTAGCCCCAGCACGACCCCCTACACTGCCAGAACACCATTGCACTGCCCTAAACCCTGAAACACCAGCCCCAGCACAACCCCCTACACTGCCCGAACACCACTGCACTGCCCTAAACCCTGAAACACCACCCCGTGCACGACCCCCTACACTGCCCGAACACCACTGCACTGCCCTAAACCCTGAAACACCACCCCCAGCACGACACCCTACACTGCCCGAACACCACTGCACTGCCCTAAACCCTGAAACATCACCCCCAGCAAGACCCCTACACTGCCCGAACACCACTGCCCTAAACCCTGAAACACCACCCCCAGCAAGACCCCCTACACTGCCCGAACACCACTGCACTGCCCTAAACCCTGAAACACCAGCCCCAGCACGACCCCCTACATTGCCTGAACACCACTGCACTGCCCTAAACCCTGAAACACCACCCCTGCATGACCCACTACACTGCCCGAACACCACTGCACTGCCCTAAACCCTGAAACACCAGCCCCAGCACGACCCATTACACTGCCCGAACACCACTGCACTGCCCTAAACCCTGAAACACCACCCCCAGCACGACCCCCTACACTGCCCGAACACCACTGCACTGCCCTAAACCTTGAAACACCACCCCCAGCACGACCGCCTACACTGCCTGAAAACCACTGCACTGCCCTAAACCCTGAAACACCAGCCCCAGCACGACCCCCTACACTGCCCGAACACCACTGCACTGCCCTAAACCCTCAAACACCAGCCCCAGCACGACCACCTACACTGCGCGAACACCATTGCACTGCCCTAAACCCTGAAACACCACCCCCAGCAAGACCCCCTACACTGCCCGAACACCACTGCACTACCCTAAACCCTTGAAACACCAGCCCCAGCAAGACCCCCTACACAGCCCGAACACCACTGCACTAAACCCTGAAACACCAGCCCCAGTAAGAAAGCCCTACACTGCCCGAACACCACTGCACTGCCCTAAACCCTGATACACCACCCCCAGCAAGACCCCCTACACTGCCCGAACACCACTGCGCTGCCCTAAATGCTGAAACATCAGCCCCAGCAAGACCCCCTACACTGCGCGAACACCATTGCACTGCCCTAAACCCTGAAACACCACCCCCAGCAAGACCCCCTACACTGCCCGAACACCACTGCACTAAACCCGGAAACACCAGCCCCAGCAAGACCACCTACACTGCCCGAACACCACTGCACTGCCCAAAACCCTGAAACACCACCCCCAGCACGACACCCTACACTGCCCGAACACCACTGCACTGCCCTAAACCCTGAAACACCACCCCCAGCACGACCCCTACACTGCCCGAACACCACTGCACTGCCCTAAACCCTGAAACACCACCCCCTGCACGACCCCCTACACTGCCCGAACACCACTGCACTGCCCTAAACCCTAAAACTCTACCCCCAGCATGACCCCCTACACTGCCCGAACACCACTGCACTGCCCTAAACCCTGACTCACCACCCCCTGCACGACCCCCTATACTGCCCGAACACCACTACACTGCCCTAAACCCAGAAACACCACCCCCAGCATGACCCCCTACACTGCCCAAATACCACTGCGCTGCCCTAAACCCTGAAACACCACCCCCAGCACGACCCCCTACACTGCCCGAACACCACTGCACTGCCCTAAACCCTGAAACACCAGCCCCTGCACGACCCCCTACACTGCCCGAACACCACTGCACTGCCCTAAACCCTGAAACACCACCCCCAGCACGACCCCCTACACTGCCTGAACACCACTGCCCTAATATCCCTGAAACACCCCCCCAGCAAGACCCCCTACACTGCCCGAATACCACTGCACTGCCCTAAAGCCTGAAACACCACCTCCAACACAACCCCCTACACTGCCTGAACACCATTGCTCTGCCCTAAACCCTGAAACACTGCCCCCAGCAAGACCCCCTACACTGCCCGAACACCACTGCACTGCTCTAAACCCTGAAACATCACCCCCAGCAAGACCCCCTACACTGCCCGAACACCACTGCCCTAAACCCTGAAACACCACCCCCAGCACGACCCCCTACACTGCTCGAACACCACTGCACTGCCCTAAACCCTGAAACACCACCCCCAGCACCACCCCCTACTTTGCCCGAACACCACTGCTCTGCCCAAAACACTGAAACACCAGCCCCAGCATGACCCCCTACACTGCCCGAACACCACTGCACTGCCCTAAACCCTGAAACACCAGCCCCAGCACGAACCCCTACACTGCCCGAACACCACTGCACTACCCTAAACCCAGAAACACCACCCCCAGCACGACCCTCTATACTGCCCGAGCACCACTGCCTGCACTGCCCTAAACCCTGAAACACCAGCCCCAGCACGACCCCCTACACTGCCTGAACACTACTGCACTGCCCTAAACCATGAAACACCATCCCCAGCACGACCCCCTACACTGCACGAACACCACTGCACTGCCCTAAACCCTGAAAAACGACCCCCAGCAAGACCCCTACACTGCCCGAACACCACTGCACTGCCCTAAACCCTAAAACACCAGCCCCAGCACGACCCCCTACACTGCCCGAACACCACTGCACTGCCCTAAACCCTGAAACACCAGCCCCAGCACGACCCCTACACTGCCCGAACACCACTGCACTACCCTAAACCCATAAACACCACCCCCAGCACAACCCCCTACACTGCCTGAGCACCACTGCACTGCCCTAAACCCTGAAACACCAGCCCCAGCATGACCCCCTACACTGCCCGAACACCACTGCACTGCCCTAAACCCTGAAACACCAGCCCCAGCACGACACCCTACACTGCCCGAACACCACTGCACTGCCTTAAACCCTGAAACATCACCCCCAGCAAGACCCCCTACACTGCCCGAACACCGCTGCCCTAAACCCTGAAACACCACCCCCAGCAAGACCCCCTACACTGCCCGAACACCACTGCACTGCCCTAAACCCTGAAACACCAGCCCCAGCACGACCCCCTACATTGTCCGAACACCACTGCACTGCCCTAAACCCTGAAACACCAGCCCCAGCACGACACCCTACACTGCCCAAACACCACTGCACTGCCTTAAACCCTGAAACATCACCCCCAGCAAGACCCCCTACACTGCCCGAACACCGCTGCCCTAAACCCTGAAACACCACCCCCAGCAAGACCCCTACACTGCCCGAACACCACTGCACTGCCCTAAACCCTGAAACACCAGCCCCAGCACGACCCCCTACACTGCCCGAACACCACTGCACTGCCCTAAACCCTGAAACACCAGCCCCAGCACGACACCCTACACTGCCCGAACACCACTGCACTGCCTTAAACCCTGAAACATCACCCCCAGCAAGACCCCCTACACTGCCCGAACACCGCTGCCCTAAACCCTGAAACACCACCCCCAGCAAGACCCCCTACACTGCCCGAACACCACTGCACTGCCCTAAACCCTGAAACACCAGCCCCAGCACGACCCCCTACATTGCCCGAACACCACTGCACTGCCCTAAACCCTGACTCACCACCCCCCTGCACGACCCCCTACACTGCCCGAACACCACTACACTGCCCTAAACCCAGAAACACCACCCCCAGCATGACCCCCTACACTGCCCAAATACCACTGCGCTGCCCTAAACCCTGAAACACCACCCCCAGCACGACCCCCTACACTGCCCGAACACCACTGCACTGCCCTAAACCCTGAAAAACCAGCCCCTGCACGACCCCCTACACTGCCCGAACACCACTACACTGCCCAAAACCCTGAAACACCACCCCCAGCACGACCCCCTACACTGCCTGAACACCACTGCCCTAAACCCTGAAACACCACCCCCAGCAAGACCCCCTACACTGCCCGAATACCACTGCACTGCCCTAAAGCCTGAAACACCACCTCCAACACAACCCCCTACACTGCCTGAACACCATTGCTCTGCCCTAAACCCTGAAACACTGCCCCCAGCAAGACCCCCTACACTGCCCGAACACCACTGCACTGCTCTAAACCCTGAAACATCACCCCCAGCAAGACCCCCTACACTGCCCGAACACCACTGCCCTAAACCCTGAAACACCACCCCCAGCACGACCCCCTACACTGCTCGAACACCACTGCACTGCCCTAAACCCTGAAACACCACCCCCAGCACCACCCCCTACTTTGCCCGAACACCACTGCTCTGCCCAAAACACTGAAACACCAGCCCCAGCATGACCCCCTACACTGCCCGAACACCACTGCACTGCCCTAAACCCTGAAACACCAGCCCCAGCACGAACCCCTACACTGCCCGAACACCACTGCACTACCCTAAACCCAGAAACACCACCCCCATCACGACCCTCTATACTGCCCGAGCACCACTGCCTGCACTGCCCTAAACCCTGAAACACCAGCCCCAGCACGACCCCCTACACTGCCTGAACACTACTGCACTGCCCTAAACCATGAAACACCATCCCCAGCACGACCCCCTACACTGCACGAACACCACTGCACTGCCCTAAACCCTGAAAAACGACCCCCAGCAAGACCCCCTACACTGCCCGAACACCACTGCACTGCCCTAAACCCTAAAACACCAGCCCCAGCACGACCCCCTACACTGCCCGAACACCACTGCACTGCCCTAAACCCTGAAACACCAGCCCCAGCACGACCCCCTACACTGCCCGAACACCACTGCACTACCCTAAACCCATAAACACCACCCCCAGCACGACCCCCTACACTGCCTGAGCACCACTGCACTGCCCTAAACCCTGAAACACCAGCCCCAGCATGACCCCCTACACTGCCCGAACACCACTGCACTGCCCTAAACCCTGAAACACCAGCCCCAGCACGACACCCTACACTGCCCGAACACCACTGCACTGCCTTAAACCCTGAAACATCACCCCCAGCAAGACCCCCTACACTGCCCGAACACCGCTGCCCTAAACCCTGAAACACCACCCCCAGCAAGACCCCCTACACTGCCCGAACACCACTGCACTGCCCTAAACCCTGAAACACCAGCCCCAGCACGACCCCCTACATTGCCCGAACACCACTGCACTGCCCTAAACCCTGAAACACCAGCCCCAGCACGACACCCTACACTGCCCAAACACCACTGCACTGCCTTAAACCCTGAAACATCACCCCCAGCAAGACCCCCTACACTGCCCGAACACCGCTGCCCTAAACCCTGAAACACCACCCCCAGCAAGACCCCCTACACTGCCCGAACACCACTGCACTGCCCTAAACCCTGAAACACCAGCCCCAGCACGACCCCCTACACTGCCCGAACACCACTGCACTGCCCTAAACCCTGAAACACCAGCCCCAGCACGACACCCTACACTGCCCGAACACCACTGCAATGCCTTAAACCCTGAAACATCACCCCCAGCAAGACCCCCTACACTGCCCGAACACCGCTGCCCTAAACCCTGAAACACCACCCCCAGCAAGACCCCCTACACTGCCCGAACACCACTGCACTGCCCTAAACCCTGAAACACCAGCCCCAGCACGACACCCTACATTGCCCGAACACCACTGCACTGCCCTAAACCCTGAAACACCACCCCTGCATGACCCACTACACTGCCCGAACACCACTGCACTGCCCTAAACCCTGAAACACCATTCCCCCTGCACGACCCCCTACTCTGCCCGAACACTACTGCACTGGCCTAAACCCTGAAACACCATCCCCAGCACGACCCCCTACACTGCACGAACACCCCTGCACTGCCCTAAACCCTGAAACACTACCCCCAGCAAGACCCCCTACACTGCCCGAACACCACTGCACTGCCCTAAACCCTGAAACATCACCGCCAGCAAGACCCCCTACACTGCCCGAACACCACTGCCCTAAACCCTGAAACACCAACCCCAGCAAGACCCCCTACACTGCCCGAACACCACTGCACTGCCCTAAACCCTGAAACACCAGCCCCAGCACGATCCCCTACATTGCCCGAACACCACTGCACTACCCTAAACCCTGAAACACGACCCCCTGCATGACCCACTACACTGCCCGAACACCACTGCATTGCCCTAAACCCTGAAACACCACCCCCAGCACGACCCCCTACACTGCCCGAACACCATTGCACTGCCCTAAACCCTGAAACGCCACCCCCTGCACAACCCCCTACACTGCCCGAACACTACTACACTGCCCTAAACCCTGAAACACCACCCCCAGCATGACCCCCTACACTGCACGAACACTACTGCACTGCCCTAAACCCTGAAACATCACCCCCAGCAAGACCCCCTACACTGCCCGAACACCACTGCCCTAAACCCTGAAACACCACTCCCAGCAAGACCCCCTACACTGCCAGAACAACACTGCAGTGCCCTAAACCCTAAAACACCACCCCCAGCACGACCCCCTACACTGCCCGAACACCACTGCTCTGCCCAAAACCCTGAAACACCAGCCCCAGCACGACCCTCTACACTGCCCGAACACCACTGCACTGCCCTAAACCCTGAAACACCACCCCCAGCACGACCCCCTACACTGCCCGAACACCACTGCACTGCCCTAAACCATCAAACACCAGCCCCAGCACGACCCCCTACACTGCCCGAACACCACTGCACTGCCCAAAACCCTGAAACACCACCCCCAGCACGACCGCCTACACTGCCTGAAAACCACTGCACTGCCCTAAACCCTGAAACACCAGCCCCAGCACGACCCCTACACTGCCCGAACACCACCGCACTGCCCTAAACCCTCAAACACCAGCCCCAGCACGACCCCCTACACTGCCCGAACACCACTGCACTACCCTAAACCCTGAAACACCAGCCCCAGCAAGACCCCCTACACTGCCCGAACACCACTGCACTGCCCTAAACCCTGAAACACCAGCCCCAGCAAGACCCCCTACACTTCCCGAACACCACTGCACTGCCCTAAACCCTGAAACACCACCCCCAGCAAGACCCCCTACACTGCCCGAACACCACTGCGCTGCCCTAAACGCTGAAACATCAGCCCCAGCAAAACCCCCTACACTGCGCGAACACCATTGCACTGCCCTAAACACTGAAACACCACCCCCAGCAAGACCCCCTACACTGCCCGAACACCACTGCACTAAACCCGGAAACACCAGCCCCAGCAAGACCACCTACACTGCCCGAACACCACTGCACTGCCCAAAACCCTGAAACACCACCCCCAGCACGACACCCTACACTGCCCGAACACCACTGCACTGCCCTAAACCCTGAAACACCACCCCCAGCATGACCCCTACACTGCCCGAGCACCACTGCACTGCCCTAAACCCTGAAACACCACCCCCTGCACGACCCCCTATACTGCCCGAACACCACTGCACTGCCCTAAACCCTAAAACTCTACCCCCAGCATGACCCCCTACACTGCCCAAACACCACTGCACTGCCCTAAACCCTGACTCACCACCCCCTGCATGACCCCCTACACTGCCCGAACACCACTACACTGCCCTAAACCCAGAAACACCACCCCCAGCACGACCCCCTACACTGCCCAAACACCACTGCACTGCCCTAAACCCTGAAACACCACCCCCAGCACGACCCCCTACACTAAGCCGAACACCACTGCACTCGCCTAAACCCTGAAACACCAGCCCCTGCACGACCCCCTACACTGCCCGAACACCATTGCACTGCCCTAAACCCTGAAACACCACCCCCAGCACAAGCCCCTACACTGCCTGAACACCACTGCCCTAAACCCTGAAACACCACCCGCAGCAAGACCCCCTACACTGCCCGAATACCACTGCACTGCCCTAAAGCCTGAAACACCACCTCCAACACAACCCCCTACACTGCCTGAACACCACTGCCCTAAACCCTGAAACACCACCCCCAGCAAGACCCCCTACACTGCCTGAACACCATTGCTCTGCCCTAAACCCTGAAACACTGCCCCCAGCAAGACCCCCTACACTGCCCGAAAACCACTGCACTGCCCTAAACCCTGAAACATCACCCCCAGCAAGACCCCCTACACTGCCCGAACACCACTGCCCTAAACCCTGAAACACCACCCCCAGCACGACCCCCTACACTACTCGAACACCACTGCACTGCCCTAAACCCTGAAACACCACCCCCAGCACGACCCCCTACACTGCCCGAACACCACTGCTCTGCCCAAAACACTGAAACACCAGCCCCAGCATGACCCCCTACACTGCCCGAACACCACTGCACTGCCCTAAACCCTAAAACACCAGCCCCAGCACGAACCCCTACACTGTCCGAACACAACTGCACTACCCTAAACCCAGAAACACCACCCCCAGCACGACCCCCTACACTGCCCGAGCACCACTGCCTGCACTGCCCTAAACCCTGAAACACCAGCCCCAGCACGACCCCCTACACTGCCTGAACACTACTGCACTGCCCTAAACCATGAAACACCATCCCCAGCACGACCCCCTACAGTGCACGAACACCACTGCACTGCCCTAAACCCTGAAAACTACCCCCAGCAAGACCCCCTACACTGCCCGAACACCACTGCACTGCCCTAAACCCTGAAACACCACCCCGTGCATTACCCCCTACACTGCCCGAACACCACTGCACTGCCCTAAACCCTGAAACACCAGCCCCAGCACGACCCCCTAGACTGCCCGAACACCACTGCACTGCCCTAATCCCTGAAACACAACCCCCAGCACGACCCCCTACACTACCCGAACACCACTGCACTACCCAAAGGCTAAAATACTCCCCCAGCACGACCCCCTACACTACCCGAACACAACTGCACTGCCCTAAACCCTCAAACACTCCCCCCAGCACGACCCCCTACACTACCCGAACACCACTGCACTGCCCTAAACCCTAAAACACTCCCCCAGCATGACCCCTACACTGCGCGAACACCACTGCACTGCCCTAAACCCTAAAACACTCCCCCAGCATGACCCCCTACACTACCCACACACCACTGCACTGCCCTAAACCCTAAAACACTCCCCCAGCATGACCCCCTGCACGACCCAAACACCACTGCACTGCCCTAAACCCTGAAACACCACCCCCAGCAAGACCCCCTACACTGCCCGAACACCACTGCACTGCCCTAAACCCTGAAACACCACCCCCAGCACGACCCCCTACACTGCCCGAACACCACTGCACTACCCTAAACCCTAAAACACGACCTCCTACACTACACAAAGACCACTGTACTACCCTAAACCCTAAAACACTACCCCCAGCACGACCCCCTACACTACACAAACACCACTGCACTACCCTAAACCCTAAAACACTACCCCCTACACTACACAAACACCACTGCACTACCCTAAACCCTAAAACAATACCCCCAGCACGAACCCCTACACTACCGAAACACCACTGCACTACCCTAAACCCTAAAACACTACCCCCAGCAGTACCCCCTACACTACCCAAACACCATTGCACTACTCTAAACCCTAAAACACTACCCCCAGCAGTACCCCCTACACTACCCAAACACCACTGCACTACCCTAAACCCTAAACCACTACCCCCAGCATGACCCCCTACACTACCCAAACACCACTGCACTACCCTAAAACACTACCCCCAGCACAACCCCCTACACTACCCAAACAGCACTGTAATACCCTAAACCCTAAAACACTCCCCCAGCACGACTCCCTACACTATCCAAACACCACTGCACTACCCTAAACCCTAAATCTACCCCCAGCATGACCCCCTACACTACACAAACACCACTGCACTACCCTAAACCCTAAAACACTACCCCCAGCACGACCCCTTCACTACCTAAACACAACTACACAATGTGTTACAGGCGTTGCAACGCAGGCCTGTGGTGCTTACTGGAAGTACTTGGTGGGCTAGTTGGGCCCCAGGGACCCTCAGGATTCAAGGTGACCTAATCCCCCAACTTAAAACGCGCCACGGGGCGCGTTTGCACAGTGGTGAAGGGAGGGGGCGGGGCCTCAGGTGACATGTGCGCAAACACGCCCCCTTGAATCCTGAGGGACCCTGGGGCCAACTAGCCCACCAGGTACCTTCAGTAAGCACAACAGAGTTGCGTTGCAGAGAGGTGAAAAAGGTGCGTGGCCTCGGAACGCCTCTCTGCAACTCAGCTCTGTGGTCCTAACTGTAGGTACCTGGGGGCTAGTTGGGCCCCAGGGACCCTCAGGATTCAAGGGGACTTAATCCCGCAACTTAAAACACGCCACGGGGCGCGTTTGCACACGCGTTTTAAGAGGTAGTTTTAATCCCCTGCCCTATTATGTACTAGGGACTTACAGACGAGGTCATGCTTATCACAGGGTACCCCAACGCATAGTGTTCCCTAGTGTATGTAGGTGTTTTCACTGTATTCTAAGTGTCTTTTAGCATAGCACTGACTCTGGTTAGTCAGAGTCAGTTACCACCAGTACCCGTCTGAAAAAGTTGTGGGCACAGGATGATTTTGCAACATGGCCTCTTTCTGCTCCTCTGTTGGTTCTTTCTGCACATCTTTTGCTTCTTCCTGCACTTTTCTTCGTCTTTGTGGACTTCTGTTGCTTCTTTCTGCATTTCTTTTGCTTCTTTCTGCGCGTTTTTTTCTTCTTTCTTCACATGTCCTACCTCTGTAGGCATAGTTAGAAACTAGCATTTAAAAACCTTTGAAATTCACTTAAAAATCATAGGTTTCAGGCACGTTATAGTTAGAAATTAGCATTTAAAAAACCTTTGAAATTCACTGAAAAAACCATAGGTTTCAGACACGTTATAGTTAGAAATTAGCATTTAAAAAACCTTTGAAATTCACTGAAAAAACCATAGGTTTTAGGGACAGTTATAGTTAGTTGGACATTTCACTCGTACAAAACCATAGAAATTCCCCGTTATAGTTAGTTCAGCTAACTATAACTCGCGCCCCGCAATGCACTGCTGATGACGTCACATATTACATCACTCATGACATGGTCAGTGACATCACTGATGACATCACTGATGACATCTCAAATGACATCACTGATGACATCATCCATGTGATAATTTCATGCATCTTCTCACACCTCTAATATAGCTTTTGATACACCCACTCTAAATTACAGACTGCCATTCTCAAAACCATACACACTCCAATACCAATAACTACATACCCACTCACTGATTCTTAGGTCTACACACACACATCTACTCACTCACCCGTACAGTCACTCATACTTACAGTCACTCAGTACAGGACTATCATATGCACTCATACACCTATATAAACACTCACACACCGCCACTCATCCATAGAGGTACTCACACACCTAGTCAGTCATGCAAAAAATTAATCACACACCCATTTACTCACCTATACAGTTATACACACACCAGCTCACTTACTCATACAAATACTAGCACATTCTTACGCTCTTATACAATAACTGATACAAGCACACACGCATCCATTTAGCCACTCTCACAATCACACACTCTCACTTATAGCCATTTAAATACTCTAACACAAATATATACTGCCTTTTACATATGTAGTTACTCGCACATGTACCACTGAGATATACATTCACTCACCAACACACCCATACACACACTCACCCACCCAAGCAGTCCATCACAGATGCACTCTTGAAATCATGCACCCAGTGAATCACCCACTCACACATCTATGTACAGAGTCACATACACCCCACCCACACAAACACTCAGGCAGCCATACAGATACTCAGAGAACCAATCAATAACCCATATAGACACTCATGTAGCTATTCGCAAATCCATGCATCCACTTACACACCAACAAACAGACGGATACAGACATTCACACAGTTTAGTCACTAACCCATGCATTCAGTAAGATACGTTTAATCACTCACTTGTTGAGTCAGTCACGCACGTACTAAATCATCCATTCAGACACTTAAACACCCACTCATTCTTCAATACGCCTTTCCCTATATATATTAAACATATTTAAACTTTACAGAAACACACAGTCACTGGATGATGTCATCAGTGATTTCATTTGAGATGTCATCAGTGATGTCATCAGTGATGTCACTGACCAAGTCATGAGTGATGTAATATGTGACGTCATCAGCAGTGCATTGCTGGGGCGCGAGTTATAGTTAGCTGAACTAACTATAACTGCGGAATTTCTATGGTTTTGTACGAGTGAAATGTCCAACTAACTATAACTGTCCCTAAAACCTATGGTTTTTTCAGTGAATTTCAAAGGTTTTTTAAATGCTAATTTCTAACTATAACGTGTCTGAAACCTATGGTTTTTTCAGTGAATATATATATATATACAAATTAAATATATTCATTTCGTTTATTTTTATTTTTCAAGAGTTTAAGTTTTACGTTTTATCAGAATGATTTAAAAGTTGTACTTTCATGAGAAGCTCCTACTATTGTTCTTTATTCTGTTGGCCTCTGTGTTATAAATGCACTAAAACTAATTTGCCTTTCCTAAGCAAGTCATCCCTACATAATTGCGCAGTTGGAGGAGAGCCGTGCCTAATAAATGTTGTGCAGCGGTCAGCATGGCGGCTCCATGGAGTACAGCTCTGTGGATAATTAGCCTATGAATCACTGGGTCAGCACACAGCATTAGGTGCTGGATGTCATTTTCAGTGGTGTAAGGCTTTCTGTAGTACTCTGTCTGACAGATTGCGAGAGTCTGCACGTTATGGGCGGTGCCATGTGGATGGTTAGGGAACCGGATAGGCTTTCCTCAGTCGAATAAAACATTACAAATAATACAATGAAACGGAAGTCATTCTAGTACCTGTAGTGAAAAAATGATTTAGGATGACATTTTGAATTCACTGTAAAGAGGGACGCGTGTTTTCGGTTAATTCTCTTTAAATGTAAAGTGCCACTGTCTCACTGGATTAGCTTTGATGTCTCTTTAGGGAGTTAGTACCGTACAGTAAGTATTGTAAGTTATTTTTTTATATTTCTATAGCCATATAATGTCACTTTCATTGTGGTCATTTACACATGCCCATGTACTAGAGATAGTTACAAACACACGGAGGATGAACAGAAAGAATATTTTGGGTTTTCATGAAGTAAGGGTCCAAGCACATGTAATTTCGCTGTGGGAATTACTGGTTTAAAAAAAAAGTTAACTTCATTCACTACAAATGATAAATAAGACAGAAATGCCCGGATTGAGTTCCTGCCAATTACTACCATGTAATACCCTTGGTAGTAATGGCAGTATCAGCCGTTACGGCAGCCGTGGCCCGTGCAGGTAAGTGAGGTGGGGCCTGGTGGGGGATTTCAACAGACGATGACGAGAGAAGTTAAATAAATAATTATTTTTCCCTTGTCGAAATCCCCCCCCACCCGGTCCCAATGCCCCACTGCTCTTACCTGCACGGGCCGCGGCTGCGTTACGGAAGCCATTTGTAAAAGTTGCCAAGTAAAATTGGGTAATAATTGATGTTACCATTGCTACCACTGGTCTTTTTTTGCATGCTCATTTCAGCAACGAGAAACTGCCAGGCATTTGTGAAAATCACCAAGATTTGTATGTTATTACCCTATCCTATTACACACCTAATCCTCATAATGCCATGCAAAGTTTTTGTATACTCAATCAACCTGTGTTAGAAATGGGGTTTCTGGTTGGCTAGGGTACACACCTAAGCCAGAAAGAACCCACCACTCTAGTCAGGGTAAGGGAGTTACACACCCAAGATAACCCCTTCTCAACCCCTTGGTAGCTTGGCAGAGCAGTCAGGCTTATCCCAGAGGCAATGTGTAAAGCGTTTGCGCAACACACCCAGACAACAGTGACACACTAGACACACCACAAAAAGAGACTCCACACAAGGTTATATAAAAATATCCTTTGTATTGTTCATAAAACACATTTTACCACAATCACATAAATTACTGTGCCACTTGGCACTTGTCATGACGTCCCACAGATCATAACTCACTTTGCCATAGGGCAATTGTCATAACAATACAGGCATTAGAAACTACTTTGCCACCAGGCAATTGTAGCCACCTATGTCGTGCAATAAAGCATCATAACCACAACATTACTGGGCATAATGTGCAGTTCCTGAAACTGACACAGGTTATTTAGTCACTGCAGGTAAAATCCATTTTATCACCATAGCTATGTCACCTAAGCAAGTATCCTCAGTAATGTGGTGAGAACACCCATAACTGATCGGGCGGGAAAGCTCAATGTAGTAACAGTATTTCCCCTGAACATAATATGAAGGTCCTGCAAAGGTCCCCAACTTGAGGTTAGCACCTTGCCCCTGAGCACACCGTCCAGGTGCGCGGGCACTGATATCTGTATTTGGGCCAGTGGCCCGTAATCCACTCAAGAATGCAGCTGGACGACACACAAGTACAATGCCCTACATGCGAGTCCTCCCTCCCCTGAGGGGGGTGGGGAGACCTCACCGTGTCTCCTGTTATTCAAGAAGCCGGCAGCTGCTGCCCGCTGACTTGCGGTGCAGCTGCCTCGGCCTGCTTACTACAGGGAGGATGCCTGAGACCTCGACTGGTCTCCAGATGCCTCGCCCAAGCAGCGTCGCTCAGGACAGGGACACAATGGTCCCACAGGCACTCACCTCCCTTCCGGGCGGTGCGGCTTCTCTCGGCCATGCGAGGCCTCTTTGGTCCTTTGCAGCTGGGGCGGCTAATGACGCCAACGCATCCCCAGCCCTTGGTGTCTACGTTGGTTGCCTGGCAATGCAGGTCACTCTTCTCCTCTGGAGAGTGGCCACGCCTCCATTCAGCACGATCCTCGCACAGCTTACTTTGCCAGCAGCGGGACACGGAGCGAAATCTCTGTCGCATCTGCTCCCTCCTACTCTCGTCGTCCCGGGAGCGAGGGGTGGGAGCGGCCTCTGCAGCGGCCCGCCTCCCAGTGGGTCACCAGCAGTGCTCCTCCGCTTTTGTGCATGGTCTGCCCAGGCTCCCTTAGCTGCCGTGCCAGTTGCAGTTTCCCCCACAGGAGTGGGCAGGACCAGGCTGGCCAAGAGTAGAGAGGCTCATTGTGTAGCGCCTGCCAGCAGTCCCCCGCTCAGATCTTCCACAAATGGCTGCCAGGGAGGAGGAGAGCTTTTCCATAGCTGCAAGCTCTCCCCTCCCTTCACTTGGAATAGCAAGGCAGTACAGCGCATAAGAGGCCACCAACAAGGCTTCCAGCCCAGTAACTGCACTGGAGAATCTTTCTCCACCGTAAAGCACAGAAACGTTTTCAGTTACTCCAAAGATGAAGCGCTTCACCAAGCGCTAGAGTTTGCAAGGGGGCATAACAGCACCCCTTGGAGAGCACTGGGGGCACACCAGCAGGGTGCAGGCAGGCCCTCACAAGGGTCCTCAGAGTAAAGTACCAGTCCTTATTTCAGCCCAACAGGTAGCATGTCGGCACTTCCAGCAGTCCAGTCCAATGGCGGTTCCTCCTGGCAGTCCTCTGGCCAGGTGCAGTCCATGCAGTGTCTTCTCATTTTCATGGGGGCACAGCCCTTGTACTTATAGTGCCAAAGTCTTTGTTCTGGGGGCACTTCAGACACATTGTACAAGTGCACAACACACCCCATTTACCTTGATAACCCTGGCCCCAGACACACCACAGGGGAGGCAGAGACAGCATTGTAGAAGACAGGCACAGCCCTATTCAGGTGCAGGTGCAACTCCTCCCACCACTCCAAATGCAGACCAGGCCTATTCAGGTGCAAGGGAAGCTCCACCTGCTACTCTAAATTCGGCCAAGGTCTATTCAGCCTAGCGCTGAGTCACCCAGGACAGGCAGGGCACACCTCAACCCCCCTTGTGACTGGCTGGAGTGAATGCACATCCCCTCTCTCCTGTCAGTCAAAACCAGACGATCAATACACATCCAGGCAAGGCACAAAGACTCATAAGCACACAAAAAATGCCCACTTCTAAAAGTGGCTTTTCTAAAATAGTAATAATAAATATGCTTTCACCAATAAGCAGGATTTATCACTACTATTCCAAACATACCAAACATGGTCACGCTACCACTCTCAGATCAGAAATTACCACTGAAGCACATATCAGGGAATCTCCAATGCAACCCTACGAGAGGGCAGCCTCACAGCAGTGAGAAGGCAAATAGGCTGTTTGTCGCTACCAGGACATGCCACACAGGTAAGGCACATGTCCTACCTTTTACCTACACCGCTCCCTGCCCAGAGGGCTAGCTAGGGCCTACCTTAGGGGTGACGTATATGTAGTAACGTGGCAACGACTTACCATGCCACGTCACTGAGGCAGTAAACTGCGCGCGCAGGCCCTGCACTGGCAGAGGCCTGAGACAGGTTTGAAAGGCTACTTCGGTGGGTGGCGCAAGCAGCGCTGCAAGCCCACTAGCAGCATTTAATTTACAGGCCCTCTGTATATGAGATTCCCTCTGTACAAGGGACTTACAGGTAAATTAAGTATGCCAAATAGGTGTAGACCAATCTTACCAAGTTTACAAGAGAGAGCACATGCACTTTAGCACTGATCAGTAGTGACAAAGTGCCCAGAGACATAAAACTGCCAAGAATAGGTCAGAAAAAATACAGGAGGAAGTCAAAAAGTTCTGGGATGACCGTGCAAAAATGGCCAAGTCCAACACAATCCCCTTCCAGCCTAAAGCCAGGGTGGACTAATCAATACCTCAATGGGCTTCCCTGCTTTGGGCGATAGGACATGGACCCTGGCCTGAAACTGCAGGGGCTCATTCCAGTTCTACACCATTTGAACCCATGTGCATACCTGTCTCTGCTCTCAGTACCAACTAAGCTAACCCATGATGACTCCTTAGCTGTCCATGGCCAGAACCAGGCCCCAGGCCATCCAGGGGTTTCTGGTCCTTGCCATCTCACAGAGTGGGGGGCGGTAGCCCCAGGTGTAAAGTATCCTTGCTCCATTCTACCTCTCATCAGTGCAGGAGCTCTACTCTGCCACTGGTCCCTTAACCCAGGGTCTGCACCCTCAGGCTGACCAGGGGTCATGGGCGAGTCTCTCTTCCCCCTACCCCTCCTTCTGGGGTTCCGCACCCTCCTCTTAGGAGAGGTACCCCCAGAACCTAGAACCGTCAGGGCTCTGGTATCCACCCTCCCACACAATTCTCCCACCAGTTCAGGATTTCTACCCCGCAATGGGTCTCCCAACCCAGGGACCAAACCCTTGGTCTGAACCGGGGCCAAAGTCAAATACTCCCTCCCCCTGCACCCCCTTCCAGAGTTCTGCACCCTCCCACTTGGAGTGATACCCCCAGATGAGAAAATGGTAGGGACACTGCTAGCAGCTGTCCTTCCCTCCAGGTCAGCCATTACCGCCTGAACCTGTCCTCCCAACCCAGGGACTATACCCTGTGGCTGAGCATGTCAAGCCAGGACTTCCTGGAGAGCACACCTGCCGCCCTCTAAGGGTAACACATACCTCATGTGTTGTGTGATAGTCTGCCTGGCGCTGATCTACCGACCCCTGCCCATCTGGCAGTGCGTGAAGACCCCCCAAACAGGAAGCGGTGTCACCAGGGTCATTCCTGGGGCGCTCTACCCTCAGAGCTGGCCCCTGACCCACTGTTTCTCCCACTGGGGACTGCCTCCCCCTCTCAACCCTCCATCTGGGCTTCCGCTCCCTCCACTCAGGAGTGGTGCTGCCAGACCCCAGAACTGGTGGAACGTTGCCTACAGACGCCCCTCCAAGTTCTCCTGATACTAGGAGGTCACCCTCAGCTGCTGGCCTTCCAGTACAGACTAGGCTCCCCTCCTGGCACTCACTCATGAAACCAACCAGGTTCTAGGACTGGGCTTTGGGCACCTTGGGACACAACCCATTCCCACTCCTTCTCTTCTGAGACAGGACGTGGATCCCTACACCCCTCCCACTACACTAGGACCTATCTGTGCCACCACCCTCGGTTAGGAAATACCTGAGCCACTCCCTTTAGGAGCACTCCCAAATGCCTTTCCAGACCCTCTGGTAATCACCAAGAGGTCTGCCTCCTGTGCAAGTTCCCGGGGATCAGAGAACTCACACTCCAACAGGTGTTGGTGTAGCCCTGGAAATCAATGGAACATGTGCTCTCTAGCAATCAGATTGAACAGCCCTTCAAAGTTGTTTGCTGAGCTACCCTTCACCCAACCCTCCAGTGCATCACAACATTCTTCCACAAACTCCCCTCAAGATTGGTGAGACAGTTTCCTACTGCCCCTGAACCTGAACCTATACCCTTCAGGTGTGACACCCTCCTCCTGGGAACTAGGTACCACGCTCTGGGATCTGGGAGGGGAAGTTTCTACACTGGACACAACATTGCTGCGACCACTGGACTCCACCCTAACTGGTGAATCCAGAACACTGAAACTACGCTCAGGGGACAACCTATCCTCAAGAACTAGTTTCTCTCTGGCGAAGGCCCACTCTGCCATCCTCTCCTGAACTAAGCCTCTCTCCACATCAGCCTTCCTCTCCTCCACCACCAGCTGTGCTAGCTTCTTGGCATGCTCAAATTTGAGTCTTTCCAATGCCAGCTGGTGCTTCCTTTCTTCCCTTCTGTCTGCCAACTCCTCTGGGGACAGAGAAAGGGAGATGACACTACTCCTGGCACTAGACCCAGCAGGGGACTCCCTCTCCACGGGGTCCTCACTTCCTACTGCCCAGTCACTTCCTCCCTCCTCTTCAGACTCTCCACGGCCACCGCCCTCCAGGGGTATGGACTGGGAACCCTCCCTCTCAGAGTCCTCGCTAATCTCGGGGTTCTCCTCAGGGTCTCCTTCAGAACCACACTCCTTCCTGGATCTCTGTTGATGCCTCTTCAGGGAATATGTCAGCATAGTACTGGGTCCTATAATAGTCCTTACGTTCCCATTTGTACTCTTGCCACTTGAGCAGGACTTTCTGAAGGTCTAGCTGAGTTTCTGCCCAACTCACTGCTATGTTGCTCCCTGCAGAACCCCTTTAAATCCTCTAGACTGTATTCCAACAGATAATGTATGCTAAAAGCAAATTCCATTTTGCCAAGGCACTAAATACACAGGTATAACACAAGATTCCTAGGTGTAAGAGCTGAAGCAGGAGTACACAATAAAAAATGACTACTGAGAGAAAATCAGGAGAAAACGTGATTGTGTAAGTGCAGAGTTTTTAGTGCAACAATGTGTCATTGTGGTACTGCGCAAACGCAAGTCCAATCCTCCTGCTGACAACCAATGTTAGAAATGGGGTTTCTGGTTGTCTAGGGTATACACCTAAGCCAGGCAGAATCCACCACTCTAGTCAGGGTAAGGGAGTAGCACACCCAAGATAACCCCTGCTGACTCCCTTGGTAGCTTGGCAGAGCAGTCAGGCTTATCCAAGAGGCAATGTGTAAAGCATTTGCACTACACACCCACACAAGAGTGACACACTAGGCACCCCACAAACAGAGACTCCACACAAGGTTATATAAAATTATCCTTTTTATTGTTCATAAAACACATTAAACCACAGTCACATAAATCACTGAGCCACTTGGCATTTGTCATGACGTCCCACAGATCATAAATCACTTTGCCATAGGGAAATTGTCTTAACAATACAGGCATCAGAAACTACTTTGCCACCAGATAATTGTAGCAACCTATGTTGTGCAATAAAGCATCATAACCACAACATTACTGCGCATAATGTGCAGTTCCTGAAACTGACACAGGTTATTTTGTCACTGCAAGGAAAATCCATTTTATCACAATAGCTGTGTTAACTAAGCAAGTATCCTCAGAATGTGGTGCGAACCCCCATAACTGAACAGGCGGGAAAGCTCGATGTCATAACGGTATTTCCCCTGCACATAATACAAAGGTCCTGCAAAGGTCCCCAACTTGAGGTTAGCACGGCATCCCTCAGCACACTGTCCTGGTGCGTGGAGGCTGATATGTGTGTTTGGGCCACCGGCCCATGCCCCACTCAAGAATGCGGCTGGACAACACGAGCACAATGCCCTCCACATGAGTCCTCCCTCTCCTTAAGGGGGGTGGGAGATCACTCCGGGTCTCCTGTTTTTCAAGGAGCCGGCAGCTGCTTCCACCAGACTTTCGGTGTAGCTGCCTCGGCCTGCTTACTACAGGGGGCTTGCCTGAAACCTCGACTGGTCTCCAACTGCCTCGCCCAGGCAACGCGGCTCAGGATAGGGACATGCTACTCCCACAGGCACTCACCTCCCTTCCGGGCAGTGCGGCTTCTCTCAGCCGTGCCTTGCCACTTCGGTCCTTTGCAGCTTGGGCATCTAATGACGGCGACGCATCCCCAGCCCTTGGTGCCTACATTGGTGACTCTTCTCCTCTGGAGAGTGGCCACGCCTTGATTCAGCACGATGCTTGTGCAGCTTTCTCTGCCAGCAGTGGGACACGGAGCTAGATCTCCGCCACATCCACTCCCTTCTACTCTTGTCATCCCGGGAGCGAGGGGCGGACCCTGGAGCGAGGGAGGTGCAGCATCTTCGTCGGCCCGCCTCCCAGTGGGTTGCCAGTGGAGCTCCCCCGCTTTTATGCACGGTCTGCCCGGGCTCCCTTTTCCGCTGTGCCAGTCCCAGTTTTCCCCACAGGGGCGGGCGGGATCAGGCTGGCCAAGAGTAAAGAGGCACTTTGTGTAGCATCTGCCAGCAGTCCCCTGATGGAACCTTCCACAAATGGCTGCCAGGGAGGAGGAGAGTGTTTCCGTAGCCGCAAGCTCTCCCCTTCCTTCACTTGTAATCGCAAGGCAGTACAGCGCATAAGAGGCCCACAACAAGGCTTCCAGCCCAGTGACTGCACTGGGGAATCTTCCCCCACTGTAAAGCACAGAAACGTTTTCAGCTACTCCAAAGATGAAGCGCTTCACCAAGCACTAGGGTTTGCAAGGGGGCATAACAGCACCCCTTGGAGAGCACTGGGGGCACACCAGCAGGGTGCAGGCAGGCCATCACAAGGGTCCTCAGAGTAAAGTGGCAGTCCTTATTTCAGCCCAACAGGCAGCAGGTCGGCACTTTCAGCAGTCCAGTCCAATGGCGGTTCCTCCTGGCAGTCCTCTGGCCAGGTGCAGTCCACGAGGTGTCTTCTAATTTTTATGGGGTCACAGCCCCTGTACTTATAGTGCCAAAGTCTTTGTTCTGGGGCACTTCAGATATATTGTAGACGTGCACAACACCCCCCATTCACCTTGTAAGCCCTGGCCCGAGACACACCACCTGGGGGGTGGAGACAACATTGTCAAAGGCAGGCACAGCCCTATTCAGGTGCAGGTGCAACTCCTCCCACCACTCCAAATGCAGACCAGACCTATTCAGGTGCAAGGAAAACTCCTCCCGCTACTCTAAGTTCAGCCAAGGTCTATTCAGCCTAGCGCTGAGACACCCAGGAAAGGCAGGACACACCTCAACCCCCCTTGTCACTGGCTGGAGTGAATGCACATCCCCTCTCTCCTGTCAGTCAAAACCAGACGGTCAGTACACATCCAGGCAGGGCACCAAGACAGATAAGCACACAGAAATTCCCACCTCTAGAAGTGGCATTCCTTAAATAGTAATAATAAATCTGCTTTCACCAATCAGCAGGATTTATCACTACTATTCCAAACATACCAAACATGGTCACGCTACCCCTCTCAGAACAGAAATGACCACTGAAGCACATATTAGGGAATCCCCATTGCAACCCTATGAGAGGGCAGCCTCACAGCAGTGTTAAACCAAATAGGCTGTTTGTCACTATCAGGACAAACCACAAGGGTAAGGCACATGTCCTACCTTTTACCTACACCGCACCTTGCCCTGAGGGCTAGCTAGGGCCTACCTTAGGGCTGACGTATAGGTAGTAAAAGGGGAGTTTCAGACGTGGCAACCACATGACATGACACGTCACTGCGGCAGTAAACTGCGCGTGCAGGCCCTGCAGTGGCAGATGCTTGAGACAGGTTTGAAAGGCTACTTCAGTGGGTGATGCAAGCAGCGCTGCAAGCCCACTAGTAGCATTTAAATTACAGGGACTGGGTATATGGGATACCACTGTACACGGGACTTACAGGTAAATTAAACATGCCAAACAGGTGTAGACCAATCTTACCAAGTTTACAAGAGAGAGCACATGCATATTTGCACTGATGAGCAGTGATAAAGTGCCCAGAGTCATAAAACCACAAACAACAGGTAAGAACAAATACAGGAGAAAGGCAAACAGTTCTGGGATGACTCTGCAAAAAAGGGCCAAGTCCAACAACCTGTCAATACAAACATATGCAACCCTTGCCACACATTTCTATTATGCACCTAAGGATAATACCCACTCTAGCCACTAATTTCTTAAAATTGGTATTAATGAACAGTGTTACCCTTCGCTGGGGGCACCAATGACTGTTAACGACCTGCTCCAGCTATTATGGACCGGAGATGCAGGAGAAGGATTTGTCTGGTATTACCCTAGCCTACTACTCACCAAACTCTATGCAAATTATTGTATACTTAATCAACCTGTCAATACAAACATATGCGACCCCTGCCATACATCCATTTAATGCACCTAACGACAATATCCACCGAAGTCACTAACTTCTTAAAATTGGTATAATAAACAGTGTTACCCTAAGTTGGGTGCACCAATGACTGTTAATGACCTGCTCCAGCTATTAAGGACCAGGGCCTATAAACAACAGAGTGGGTCATTAACAGGCATTATTCCTAAAACCTAAGGACAATATTATTATTAGCAAACACAAGCAGTCTATTGTGCCACCGAATTTCCCATGATGACTCCACGCCAAAACGAGTTGGAGCACAGTTATGCTAGCCCATCCGTCAAAGATCACAGACTGTTTCCTTCTCACTGTGATAGCCCTTTCTGGGTCTCCTCCATTCACACCAGGATGCCCAAATGCATTCCAATTTTAATCAATTTGTGGTGCCATTAATATTCCCGCTGTTAAAAGGCACTCTCTGTTGACAAACCTTTAATCCCTTTCCACTCCTCACTAAGAGAGGAAAATAATCAACAGACAAAAGTAAACACAATAAGAAAACTGAGAAGACATTGGTGGGAGTCATAGTCCAGCATCAGAAAAGGATTACAGGGAAAGGAGACAATGATCTGCCAGTGAGATGTAGACCTTCTTGCTTTGGTATTATTCCTGAGCAGGCATTTAACTTTAGTTGTTGCTTGCAAATGTAGATTTCCAATGGGCTGTCGAGATCCAAACTTTCTACCCAGGGAATTAATGTCAATTATTTTGTAATTGATTTGTGCTCCTCTTGGATTTAGGGTTTCTGGTTTAGGGGTGTGAAACCCTACTCAAACAGCAACCACAATATCTGTCAGGGTGAGACTGAAGCAAACCCCAAATTAACCTGTGCTCAACCCTCTGGTAGCTGATCGCAAAGCAGTCAGGCTTAACATAGAGGCAATGTGTGTTATGCAGCACTACAAACAGTAATAAAGTGAAAAGGCCAACATGACAAAAATCCAATCAGTAGAAAAGAAGATATGCAACTTCAAAATGTTATTGAAAAATAGTGCCAAGAAGCACAAAGTGGCAATTGTGGTTATCTGGTTGTGTCTGATAGAGGAACCAAGTTAGGCTCGCTGAATAGAGTACCTTAAATCCTGGTTGCAGAGCATTATGAGATGATGCATCGAAGATGTGTCACACAATGTCAGTTTGGGGAAGCTACAAAGCTGCAATGCGAGGTCCTTCATCTGCTTCGAGGATGCTGTCAATGAGAGGCTTGCGATGCGAAGTCTGGCGTCAAAGATGTGTCATGCACTGGCGTTTCCAAAGAAGCTGCAGGACTACAATGCAAAGTCCTGGATCATTGTGGATGCTGTCGGGGAGGGGTTTGTGATGCAAAGGCCTGCGTCGAGGATGCATCACACAGCGGAGGTCCCGAGGAGACTGAGGGCTGCAATGGGCGACAGCTGTTTTGAAGTGGAGCTGCAAGGGGATGCATTGTGCTCTGTCAGTTCTTCCCACAGTACCACAGCTGGCCTGGCATAGTACCTTCAGGCCCACTTCCAAGGGTCCAGGACTGTGGTGGCACCACTTGGGGGTATTACTCACAGCAGACTGTGTCCAGGTGTTGGGCTCAAGGTGGATGGAGACTTTTCTGCCCCTGAGGCTCTGATCAGAATGCCAGCCTAATAGCACTTGGAATCACTCTGGTGGTCTTGGGTTCAAGATGCAGATCCAGTCCTCTCACTCAGGCAGCAGAAGAGCAGTCCTTCTTGCAGAACAGCAGAGCAGTTTTTCTTAGTCTTCCACAGGTCCAGATGTGTAATGGAGAGTTGGGTCTGAGAGCCCAATATTTATATCAGGTGCCATATTTAAAGTAGGAGAAGGTTCTGGAGGTTTCCAGCCCCGGAGATGTTTGGAATTTCCTGCCTTCCTGTACTGGCCCTAGCTTGCTGGGTTCACAAAGGACTAGTGTCAAACCCCTTGTGAGTGTGCTCAGGCAGAGCCTTTGAGATGTGCAAGCATGGTGGGTGACAGCTCCTCCACCCCCGTTCTCTCAGAGTGGCACATCCTGCCAACACCTATCTTCCCTTTGTCGCACTGTCTGGGAGCAGTACACAAAGACCAATTGCCAGCTACACCTAGTGATGTAACCCAGGATATGGCAGTTTAAACTGCACACACAGGGTGCAATGGCAGGCCTGAGGCATGTTTAAAGAACTACTTAGGCAGGTGGCAGAATCAGTGCTGCAGGCCCACCAGTAGTCTGTAATTTACAGGCTATGGGAACATGTAGTATTGCATGACTAGGGACTTACAAGTAAATTAAACGTGCCAATTGGGTGTGAGCTGATTCTACCATGTTTAAAGGAAAAAGCACAAGCACTTTAGCACTGGTCAGCAGTGGTCAAGTGCGCAGAGTCCTAAAAGCCAACAAAAACAGGTTTGCAAAACAGGAGGGTGTAGGCAAAAAGTCTGGGATGACCCTGCAGAAAGGGCCAAGTTCAACAGTGTCCATTAACTTTATACTACTGTGCAACACTGTAAGACAAGATAACTCCACCCAGGCAGTGTACATCACAATTAAATAGATTAATTCATTTTAGGAAAAAGGTTATGGGAAAATGGTTAATAAATACATTCTATGTGCCAAGTTGTTCAATGTTTTTATCTTTTATTGAATTATTATTTTATTTGAGGACAAGTTCATGTCGAATCAAAGTGGTTAACTGAATCCAGGGTGAGACTATACACAGGTTTCTAGGATGCAGGACACCCAAGTAATTCTTGTTTTCATTTCTTTGTTTATGCATTTCTCTAGACTCTGCATAGTTTACGTGCTTCATATAACATCAAATGCTAAAGCCCCCATAGCCAGACCTCAACATTGCACTAGGTCATAAATAGTAACATGCATTATCGTTCCAGTTTTTACAACTATTCTGGAGCCAATTCACAAAAGCATTTATGAGTATAGGAAGTATAGTAAAGCATTACTGTTTTGAGTGCTCTACATGGCTTTGTGAGTTAGCCCTGAAACATTGAACCCCCTCTTAGTAAAAGTGCAAAAAGGCCCCATTTCATTGTATTTGTACTCATTTTAAATGAATTTTCACTGAATATTAAATGAATATTAATATTTTATTCCCGTTTTAGATGATTTGCAGCCAATTTATTAAGGCATATAAAAACACGTAAATGAGTTCTGCAGGTGCCACATTATGTAAAGGGCACACTGTCCCTGTTAGCATTGTGGTACACCTTCAACGAGATTCACAAGCCACAAAGGTGGAACATTGTCCCCTACTACAGATAATGTGCTTCCCTCAGAGAAGCTGTAAACGGGCACCTGCTCTGGGATAGCTCATTAGTTAAAGGTGGAGTAGCTGTTTGATGCAGTCGCTCCTTCTTTCATAGTTTCCATCGTGGCCTGCTACAAGGTGGAATAGAGACTCCCCTGCAGGCAGGTACAGTGAATAAGTGGATCCACCTGCATCAGGATGTCTGGGGGATCCATGGAACACCCTTTCTGAGGGCTAGCATTATGTTAATGAGGCCAGCACTTTGCCTCTTCACCTTAGCTCTATTATGGATGTAGGAGAGGAGACAAACTGGCCTTCAGTAGTTGCACTGACTGTGCACCATTACGAGGTGGTTGACAGTCAGTGTGCCCCTGAGAGAGCGCCCCGAAAGGGGGAAAAATAATACCCTAAAGGGGGGTGCATTTAGTCACTGCACCCACCTGCAGAGGGACCTCTGTCCTCATTTGTAAAGCAAGCTGCATTGCGCCTGCACTGTCCCTGTTTGCGCTGAATGCACCTAGTTAAATGTGTGCTATGGCACAAACAGGAACAGTGAGCCCTGGGTATAATAAGAAGCCAGCTATCCTCATCAAATTGACAACTCCCACAACAGTCTCATCATACTGTGGATCCCTGCTTAGGTAAAGCCTCCAGGTTTTGACCTTTTTGGGGTAGTCAATTGGACATTTTAAAATAGGCCGATTTCCCTCAACCAAACCTTTGTGCTACTGTGTAATCAATCTATTGTTTTTACAATTTCCTCCAGGCCCTGACTACATGCTAACATCTCTGCGCCCTGAAATATGAGTTATGCCACTAGTCCTCATCGATGCGTTATCGGTTTTGTTGATGTCCTGCTCGTAGGCCATCAGAAGTTCACTTTACATGGCAAGTCTGACCTTACAACTGTTGCGTAAGTTACAACTTTAGCGTAACTCTACAAGTGGTGCTTTCCAACCTACAGGTGACACGGGTGAACTTGGTTCAATACACCAGCGATGAATGTGAAAGAAAAGTTATTGTAGCCCCGTAAAACACTACTCAATGTGCAATTGACATGAATTGGTTTTTGGTAACTAACAATCCAATAAAGGGGTCAGGGGCATTGTGGAAACAGCAACAAACCATATTCTTTTATTCATAGTATCACATATACACCCCTACAAAGAGTGAGCACTTTTTAGTTCAAAGTATTTATTACTACAGGGACAATCTGTTTCTCAGTACATCTAAAACAACTACACAGAATGTTATAAAAGCAGCATAAAGACAGGTTCTAAATAATGAGAATAACATGAACATTTCTAGCATTGTAAAAATTTCATTTAAAATATTATCTATAACCTAACACCCTAATGCCTACTTCTTTGCGCTATACTATGAGAGCATGAAAAGCAGAGCAAATTGCAATCTAGAGTATTTTAGGGAGAAGAGACACATTGCATACCTTGTTGCCCGCAAAGGCTGTCTTTATCAGTGGAGGCATCAAGATAGTGTTCCCCACAAAGGGCAAACACCCACTGCGGTAACAGTCAGTCAGTCCACCTCGGGGACTTTGGTTTATCAGTGTCAGCCTTCCAATGAGATGCATCATCTGTGAAGTGTGAAGTGTGCTAGCAGCAGGTGAAATTGTCTCTGACAGAATCTCGGGTGATAATCTGGACGAAGGACATTGCCTGACAAGTGGTCAAGTGGCATGCCCTATATACTAAGGGGCCGATTCCGATCTCGGCCGGTAGTGCTCCGAATCGGATTCGGATTCACCGGATCCGATTCGGAGCCCTGTTTCCCGACCGAATCATACGCGGGTCCGGCCGAGCGAGTACGATGCAAGCACCCGCGAAATCGCCAACCGACTCGAACGCGGCTTCAACACGCTCCGACCGACTCGCATGGACACGACTCGCACCGCGCTATGGAGACGTTTCCCGGCCGGGTAAGTACGATGCGCGCCGCGAGCAGTCCGACCGACTCGCGCCGTCCGGCTCGAAAAAGCTGTCGGAGCCGGACTTTGGGGGTCCGCGTCGGACCCCCTGTACGCGTAGGCGCACGAGTCGCACACAGGGGGACTCATGGGTCCCCCTACCTGTGCATGTACGCCGCGATGCGCATGGACGCGTACACGCTGTAGGGGCGCCCTTGTCCGCCTCGCACCCATTGAGTCAATGGGAGCCCGCGCACGCGTTGTACGACCGGCTCCCATTGACTTCAATGGGAGTCCGACCGACTCGAGTCCGATAGCATGCGAATGCATCGTACTCGTCCGGTCGGACTGCTAGGGTCCGATTCGGTCGGAATTCTCTCCGGGTCCGGCTCGGTCGGAGAGATTTCCGATCGGAATCGGCCCCTAAATCTTATCAGAAACAAGAATTTCTGACATAAGTTTAGGAATGTCTGACATAGATTATGTGCATCAAGGTACGCGTTCCAGGCATTTATTTATGAACATATAAGGCAGAAGGACGTCAATTTAGATTACATTATTTTGGTCATAGGTTTGTATGTGTTCTTATTTAACCTTGACATGGTAAGGAGGAGACATTTGAACCAGACAAATGTCACATTAGGTATTGTATCCATGTCATTAATCAAAGAACTCAACTCTATTAAAGTTCCTAGAAAGATAAGGTCTGGTGACATCTGCGTCTAAAGGCAGACATGACAATGATTTCGCATAAATCAGGGAATATGGCGATGTACATGATCTAAGTGTAAGGAAGATGGCGGCCTCCATGAGCTAGGATAGAGTTGGGCCTACAAAAGATTGAGTCAATAGATTGTGACTCGTCCGCTCACTATGATCCTGGTGTCTGACCTGAGGAGCCACTCCATAGCTCGCCCACGCTGCTTGGCTGCGTGCCTCTCCTCCGGGTTGGCCCATTGGCAGTCCTATGACTAGAGGTATTGTCAGCTGCTTGCATATCCTTCCTATCACTGCCACTTGCCTCATTCTACTCATGCATTATGCTTGTTTGGTCAGTGCGCCCATCTGTGCTAATTTAAACTTTTTACTCAGTGCACCCGTCTGTGCTTACTTAGGCCGTATTTAGTGCTTGCTTAGGTTTTATTTTGTGCATTTTTGTGCTTACTTAGGCTTATTTTCAGCTTAATTTAGCAGCTTGTGTATTTACTTAGGCTTTGTGCTCACTTGGCTCATTTCTTACAGCGAGCCTCACTGCTCACCATTCCCCCAACCCATTTCCCACCTTCTCAGCACCTCTCCCAGGACCTACCTAATGGAGACCGCAGCACGACCACATTGAGCAGGTCCTTCTGGCAGCTCTCCCACGCTGGTTTGGTGCATGCCTCTCCTGCCAGTTGGCCTGTTGGCAGTCCTCTGATTAGAGGTATTTTCAGCTGCTTGCATAGCCTTCCTACCGCTGCCACTTGCCCTATTATACTCGGACATTGTGCCTGTATGGTCACTGTGCCCGTCTGAGCTAACCTAGGCTTTTTACTTAGGGCGCCTGTCTGTGCTTACTTAGGCTGTATTTAGTGGCTACTTAGGTTTTATTTTGTGCTTCTTTGGGCTTACTTAGGCTTATTCTCTGATTACATAAGATGTTTGTGTGTTTACTTAGGCTTTGTGCTCACCAGGCTCATTTCGTACAGTGAGCCTCTCCACTCGCATGCTGTTTCTGCCGCCCGTTTCCCACCTCCCCAGCGCCCCTCCCAACACCTACTTAATGGAGACCACAGCGGGGCCATGCTGCTGGCGCACTACAGGTAAGCCGGTCTGCTCCCGCCCATGCCGGGACAGCCCCCAGTGCTAGGATCCCTGGCTCTCCGGGCCCCCCCAGGTACTCCACTACAGATCTCCGAGCCCTGGACCCCGGGTGCACAACTGCTGTCTCGCATCTCCTAGCTTCACAGCAGGACCGTTCACCTGCCACTACTGTCTCTTCACCAGCAACCTAGGACTACCCGCCATCACAGAAATCTGTCACACCCACCCAGCCGACCAACACCATCCTGTAACCACCCGGATGCCTTCTGATCAATGCCAGATCACTCTGTAAACACACCACCGAAGTCTGGGACACCATATTCACCCTCGCCCCCAACATAACCTTCATCACAGAGACCTAGCTGAACCCCTCCTCTGCCCCAACATCCCCACTGCGATGCCCAATCGCTACAAGATGACACACCAGGACCGCACTAACAAACACGAAGGTGGCATTGCCATCATCCACAAAAAATCAATCTGCTGCACCAACACCTAAGACTACACCACACCGACCATGGAACACCTGAACTTCCAACTCCACACCCATGACAAAACTGCAATCAAAGGCACCCTTGCCTACAGACCCCCAGTTCCTTGCACACGCCTCTGCAATGCCATCACCAACTTAATCCCCTCACTCGTCACTGAATCCAAGTACTACATCTTCCTTGGAGACATCAACTTCCACCTGGACGACCCCACAGACATGTACTCCACCAACCTCTTGGGATGAATTGACAACACCAGCCTCACCCAGTTGGTCACAGACCCCACACACAGAGCAGGATACACACTGGACATGATCTTCACGTCCAGCAGCAGTGGCATATACAGCCACACCTCGGAACTCACCTGGACCGACCACTCGATCATCCACTTCACCATCACAGGATCACCACGCACTACCCTTAACCCTCCCAGCACCTCCTATTGCAGCTGGAGCAAAGTGAAACAGGCCCAATGGATGAACGTCCTCAACACCACCCAGCCCGACACTTCAAATAGGCTGGAACACGCTGTTGAGAACTTCAACACCTGGATCATCAACACCGCCGACTGAGTTGCCCCCATCAAACCAGCAAAAACCCGCAGATCCACCTGACAAGCCAGCTGGTACACACCGGAACTCAGCACAATGAAACATAGCTTCAAACGACTGGAGAGAAGATGGCGCACCAGCAGAGACAATACAGACCGAACCACCTTCAAGTCAGCCCTCAACAAATACTAACAATGACTCAAAGGCGCAAAAAAAGACATCCTCACAGACAGCATCGAAGCTAGCCCCAACCACACCAAGAAACTCTTCACCATCATCAGAGAGTTTGCCTATCAAACAGCCATCGAGAACACGATCCCTCCCTCACAGGAACTCTGCAACGGTCTAGCAAATCTCTGCCACATCAAGATATCTACCATATACAAAAACTTCAAGCTACAACTCACAGATCTCCTCAGCCTCCTCACTTCAATGGAAGCCTCCACTGAGCAACATGTCACTGCTTGGAAACAACTCACCACACCGGACACCACAGCCAACATGAACTCCATCCACTCAGAAGCTCCCACGGACCCCTTCCCCCACCACCTCTTCAACCTAGGAAGCAACTAGATCAGCCACCAACTCTCTACCATCCTCAATGCATCCATCACCACAGCCACCTTTCCTGATGCATGGAAACATGTAGAGGACAGACCTCTCCTCAAGAAACCCTCCACAGACCCCAGTGAACTCAAGAACTAGTGCCCCATCTCGCTGCTCCCGTTTCCCACCAAAGTCCGGGAGAAGGCCATCAATTGTCAGCTTGCTGAACACCTGGAGAGAAACAACCTGCTAGACGCCTTGCAATCTGGTTTCCAAGCCAACCACAGCACAGAGACTGCCCTCGTCACCGCCACAGACGACATTCGCACCCTACTCGACAGAGGAGATTCGGCCGCTTTGATTCTTCTTGACCTGTCCACAGCCTTCAACACCGTTTCCCACCACACACTCATCAAGAGACTGCAGCATATTGGAATCAAGGGAGACACACTCAGATGGATTGCATATTTCCTCACGGGATGAACACAAAGAATCCGCCTCCCCTTCACATCAGAACCAACAGGCACCAACTGTGGAGCCCTCAAGGCTCATCCCTCAGCCCCACCCTCTTCAATGCCTACATGGTGCCTCTAGCCGACATTGTCAGAACCGCAATATCAACATCATATCCTATGTCGATGACACCTAGCTCATCTTCTCGCTCTCAGCAGACCCCACCACCACCATGACCTATTTCCACAACTGCAAGAAGAACATCACAGTCTGGATAAAGGACAACTGTCTGAAGCTCAACCTGGACAAGACTGAAGTGCTGATCTTTGGCAACCATGCCTCTGTCTGGAGAGATGCCTGGTGGCTCGCTGAACTTGAACCCACCCTCACACCAAAGAACCATGCCTGCAACAAAGCCTGCATCCTAGACAGCAAACTCACAATGAAACAACAGATCAACGCAGTTGCCTCTACCTGCTTCCATGCTCTGTGCATGCTCTGAAGAATCTTTAAATGTCTCCCCACAAGCACAAGAAAAGCAGCCACGCAGGCCCTAATCACCAGCCATCTGGACTACAGCCATGCACTGTACATGGGAACCACAACGAAACTCATGAGAATGTTCCAGACAATAAACAATCCAGCGGCCAGACTGATCCTCAGCCTGCCCAAATAGATCCATTTCACCCTACAACTGGGGAACCGCCACTGGCTCCCCGTCCAAAAGAGATGTCAATTCAAACTACTGACACACACCTACAAAGCCATCCATGACCAAGAACTAGCATACTTGAACCACCACCTGAACTTCCGTCAGCCATCCAGAAACCTGCTCTCTGCCTCCCTTATCCTCACATGGACAACACATATCTGCCATAGACTCAGCGAAGGCCGCTCCTTCTCCCACCTTGCAGCCAAGTCCCGGAACTCTCTCCCTCTCCACCTCCGAATATCACCCTAGCTAACGGACTTAAAGGAGAGACTCAACACCCGGCTTTTTGACTAAGCCCAGCAGCCCAGCACCTGGATGCCCTCACTGGTGATATGCCACGCTTTTCAAGTACTGCTTGATTGATTGATTGATTGCACTGATCCCAACACTGATCCTTCATGGTAGTATTACTGTAACACTGTTTATATAGGGATACCCAGGAAGCTAACTTTGTAATTACAGAGTATTGTGGACAAAGCAGACACACCTTTTCTACTTTCTTGAGAAGCATAACCTTGTGACATCAGCCTTGAGGGAAACTTATTGTCTTCCACTGGAATGCAGACCCAAATGCAAAGCCATGTGACCAATTCTAAAGGCCTTCTTGGGGAATGGTAAACTAAACAGTTAGAAACTGACACTGTGATGAGAGAGAAGCATTAGGCTCTGATCCATCAATAGAATGTTAGGTGAAAAAAACAATAGTGAAAGACAACACAGTGAAAAGACAGACATCAGTAGATGAACCTCTCCCAGCTAGGGAAAAGGGGCTAAGCATTGTGCTTACTAATAAGAAGTCAGTAACTTCTGCCAAAATCTTGACCAAGGAACCTGTCAACCTCAATTACTTTAATGTAGCTTACCAAAAAATAGACATAGCAAACCCAGATACGACTGCTGCCCACCTCCCACACTGTCAATCATAAACCACCAAAAGTACAAAGCAGCAACATTGACCAGTGAGCCCAGAATATGTAGGTGCTGGCCAGCCTTGAGGACCACACAATAGATGAGTGAAGGATCCACACAGCAAAACAGTAGGTGATCCAGTTTTAGGTTTGAACTTATAGTAACTGATAAAACCCCACCAAAAGGGAAACAGCCCTTATCAGGGTAAACATATAAACACTGATAAACACCTGAACAAGCACAAACTAAGATACCATTCAGAAAAAGGAAAGTTATAGAGACTAAGTCACTTTTCTTTCTTTCTGAAGAAGCCAACACTTTGTTATACAAGGTAGCAGCAAGAAAGATTATTCTAAGATTATTCTGCTTGTGAATGGTTGATTAGGGATGTCATTAGAATATTGTTTCTTCTTCCTTTTGTTCCCTCCCTTCAGTTTTGTGTGTTTGCATTAAAGGTGCAGGATTTAGAATCATGTTTTTGGTGTGATAGAAATATTTTATACACTGTAGAGCATCTGGAAATATTAAAATTATGTTTGATATTTTGGCACTTACTTTCTGATCTTTCTTTCACTGATTGGCGAAATGACTGGCTCATAAGTAGAAATATGTACTATCACATTTGCCCACAGTCACAGAATGGTAACACCCTTTGATACATGAGCCCCCTTTCTAATAAGTTAGTATTGATATCAGGTCACCTGCCAAACACCCCAGGCTATAATTCAATGCAAGGTATAGCGACAGGTACGTGTGAAAAGAGTATTTTCACATGCACATGGAATAGTGGCGAAAACATGACATAAGACTTTCCACATACAAACAAAATTCATAGATGCAAGGTGTCCCATTGTTGTGTGATACCTTCAGCTAATCCTCGCTTTTTACCCAGCTACACTTTACTGCTAGGTGATTTAAGCCTATAGCTACATTGTTAACAGGAAAAGTTTAAGTCCCAGCATACAATGTTATTTCTGTTAAAAGGTCAGGGCTCACTTAAAGTTAGACATTTGTCATGGAAACACTTGGCAACAATGAATGTACACACAACAGCAACACCACTTACTGTAGTCAGGCAAGAGCGCAGAAAAGCAGTGGTGAGCATACTTAAAGCATCAAGTTTCAGGTGCCATAGAATGCAGGACTACAAATTGATCTGCTGTATTTCAAAATTGTAAAGATTTTACAAGGTACTATGCCATTAGCAGTGTTGGCCACCCTTACAGTAGCATAATACTCAGTTCAGAGCAGGTGAATGACACCCAACTATGTCCAGGAATTTGTTACAACATTTGAATATAGCACTCATACTTTTTAAACTAATTAATAGTACTATTTATCAGACACAGTTCTGACAGAGTGTGAGAGATAATGAAATGTGAGAGAGGATAAATGAGATGTGAATAGAAGTTAGAGTGCAATACATGGACTTTTCATGGTTTAAATAGTCTAACTTAAGTCCATTGGACACACTATAAATGGGAAGGAACTACATACCCTGAATTACGTCTTCTTTAAATTAAACGTGATGTATAACAAACTCTGCAAAAAACAACATGTTTTGTAAATACTGCAAAAACACAGTTTTGGGTATTTGATGGTTTGGCAGCTGAAAAAAACCCATAGATAAGCACTGATTTCAACATGTTTGGAAAACACTGAGAAAACACCACTGAAATCCACAATCAATAAACATTAGGAGGCTGATTATGATGTCGGCGGGTCCGACACCGACGGCACGTAGGTGTCAGACCCACCAACATCTGCCCCTCCGGTCCTCCCGCCGCATTACGATGTGGCGGGAGGAGGCATCAGGCTAAAGGACCACCAGTGGCGCTTCCGACAGACTCAAGGAGCCCGTCGGTGCATTGGAAAAGACACCATAATCCCCTAATGATGGCGGCTCTGCTGTCGGGATTATGATCCGAGGACCGCCGTAGTCAAATTAAGGCCCTAAAAACAGGATAGCCTATATAAAAGCTGACTCTAACGCAACATTGTAGGGCATGTTTAGCAAAGACTTTACCACTGACTGATGCAAAAAAACATTTGCAGTGCCTGACTACTGCAAAAGTAAAACCAGTCTTTACTGACTGATGGAATAATTTAAATTTTTCTGCAAGTTAGACAATTGCTTTAGCAATGGTTGATGTAAATCTCTGTGCAAGGTTTACGGGTAAAGCTACAATTTATGCAATCTGGCTTACAAAAGGAATACCCATGTATCTGTTATAAATTGCCTGTACCCTTGCAAACTTATATATCTGCAGCAGATACACTTGTAAGTGATTCTATCATATTAGGGGTCAAAACTTTTGTAGAACATCCTCTATGAATGCAACCACCACCAGATGAATAGCACCCACCAAGTCTTTGTGCCGTAGTAATTAGAATTAAATGAGCACATGACGAAATCTAAAAATGATGTGAAGTGCATTGGGCTTGTTGGTCAAGTGGAGCTTTTTCCAGCTACTTTGCTTTAGTACAACAACTATGCAGGCATATTTCTTTTTGATGAGACCTAGCTCTCTTTGATATAGTGGCTAAATCTTAAGTGAACTAATATTCATCCTTGTACCTCCCCTTTTTCTCACTTTCATCTTCCCTGCCAAATCTGACTCTAACAGTATAGTTGCAATAAGAAACAAATAAAATATCATATTTTTAGAGTTTATTTTTATTATGACTTTATATAATGTAGTGAAAGACTTAATCCATTTCACAAATAATAGAGCACTGGCTGGTGTTAGCCATTCCCTCAGTAACACGTTGTCATACAGAAAAGAAGTAATCTGCAGAATTTGAGCTCTGCATCAAGAAGAGGAATCAATCTATAACATGCCAGGGCTGTCTGGCATTCCTTTTAAGAATCAGTACCTCTTCAGCATCCTTTAGGAGAATACAACATCCAGCTCACTGCCTAAGTGTTAATCATTCCCAGACTGAGTGGCTCACACTTCTGTGACATAGTTTTATCAAAACAGAATTTTAACCAGCCCCAGCCATTTCCTGTTTTCTTGGTTCTATAATGCATTAAAGCATTCATCCATGCTGCGCATATATATCAATGATATAATATTGATACCAACTATATTGATTCACAAAAATATCACCTTTCTCATACTTAGGTGGTAAAAACCCAGATATTGCTAACCACAATATCACAGTTAAAAAATCAATGTTACTTATATTAACAACATAAAATCAGAAACAAAAATATCATTACCTTTAAAAAACATATAAATTGTCAAAAATATCACACCACACAATATCGACTAAATTAATACAGCCAAAGATATTTCATTATTAAAGATTAAAATAACAGCATTTTACAGAAACCAAAAAAAATACTTAAAAATATGTATATCTATTTCAAATCACTAAAATAAACTTAAACCACCCCAAAAAATATAAAGTACTATACATCAAAATATAATTTAAAAAAATATCTTGACAAGTACTACATATAAATATTAAACACATTTTTGAGACCGCCAGCTCCACCATAATCAAGGATCCTGCTGCGTCGGCGGTCTGGAAAGAGACAGGAATATGCTGACTGTGCCGCTGCAGCACTGTTGAGCAGATTCTGACTTTCATTTCCACCGCCCTGTTCATGACAGTGAGCCCCCCATGTAAAGGGTGGAGGACATAGAAGTAATTGGGCCCTAACAGGACCCCCTGCCGGCTTTGGACCTGGAGGTGCATGCAGGGTGGAAAATGTTGTGCCCCCCTGGAATTGCACCCCTGTTCCTGCAAGGTGAGGCATGCACTACAAGGTGCATGCCACACCATGCAGGAATGTGCAGTTGGCGCTTTCACAGCAGCAGTCTGCATGTTAAGCTCTCCAATGAGCCTAAAATACCATCGCCGTGAAACAGCCGACGCACCGCCCGCCTGCCCTGTATTCCACTCGTAATCTGGTGGGCGGTTGCACCACAGCCTTGGAGGTTCTCCTGCAGACACGACACTGTTGGTCCTGCAGGAGGACTGCCAAAGTCATATCAGGTCCTTATTACCGTTCACCATAAAAGGCAATAACTGAAAACAAAAAAATCCAAACTAAACGAGCACTAATTAGTAAAAACATACCTTAAAGCAAAGTATCCAATAAAATTATATTATTAATTAAACTAACAATATAAAAGCCACACAAAATGCAACAACTTACTGCACCAAAAACTAAGAAAGCTGGAAGATGATATTATTTTGCCAGATTTTCCAAAGACAACCTGAAAACAGAAGTGGAAGAATACATACAGCTACCTTCTAAACTAAATAAAACGATTATTTATCTAATTTACAAATGCATTAATTAAAGATGTAAAGGAATAAATAACTTATGAAACACTCTATTTATTTAATCTGTTAAACTGTTGATACAACAGAAAGTTTTTTATACCATTGAGAAACTACTAATCTACCGACAAAGTACAGCAATCACGTACCTGGATAAAGGAGCACAAAAAGTAAGCAAATAAAAAATATTTCTAAAAACCAACAAAACTAAAACTCAAAAAAATTACTTCCTCCGCCCTCACTAGCTAGCAAAAAACACATTTTTAAAATAAAACTAAAACACGTTTTTCCCCCCCAACAGAAAAGGAGCCACCTGACCCACATTAAAACACCTCCAACGGAAAACCAGAGAATAAAGACTTCAATTAGCATCAAGAACACATGTGTGAGTATAAAGTAGAAAATGAGTAGAATAACTTTGTATGTCAATAGCAAATGTAATATAAATATTTTAAAATATAATTATGTGTATTATTTCTCTATTTTCAGACAGAAAGAGCAAGATACATTACATCACAGAAAGGGAACAATTATTCCCTCTATGAATTAAATATTACTCCAATACTTATTATGAAAGGGCAACTACAATCGATGATGTTGTTCTTAATGTAAGAGAACACAACCATCCTCTAAATGTCACTGAAATCAAAGTAAGGCATTAACTACAATATTTAAGAGAGGAAAGCACTAGCTTCCAACAGCCCACAACAAAATACTAAAATGCATGCTCCCTAAAGACCCTGAACACATTACAGGCCAGCTACCTGCTACACATACCCACCTTAAAACGCTTAGTAGCATGAACTAAAAACACCACCAGTGATTCAGCTCCTGCCCTTAGAAGATAGCATAGTGTCCAAATTCCTGAACATTCAACCACCACACAAAGGGGCTGATTACAATGGGGGGAAAGCGCCACCGACAAGCTGTCGGTGGCGGTCTCCACACCAGGCCGTCGATGGCGGTCTCCCTGCCATCGTAACCAACTTTACCACCCACCATATTATGATGGCGGGCGGACGTGTGTCGGTTTTAAAGACCGACCGCCATGCATCCAACGGGCTCCTTGATCCTGCCGGTGCTGCATAGGGGCTCATAGTCCCTACAATGCTGGCAGTGCCTACCAGGCACCACCATAGGGATTACGATGTCCCTTTCCGCCAGGCTGGATGAAAGGGACATTGGGGGCCTGTAGCAGCCCCTCTTCACCCTGGCCCTTGATTGTGGGTGTTGAGGTGCCCCTATGGTGCCCCTCTACATATCCCTGCACCTGTGGCAGGCACTGCATGGTGCCTGCCCCGTAGAGCAGGGATATGTGTGGGGTCTCTGTTTTAATTGCGGCTGGTGCTGCAGAGCGCAGCACCTGCCGCAATACGAAACATGGTCAATGTGACCCCGATGGTGGTGGTCGCATTATATTTAGCCTTGTGGGACTGCCGCCTTGTAGGCGGACGGTCCCAATCCCCAGTCTGTCCGGCATCGTAATCAGCCCCATAATGTTTCCTCTTACATGATAATCTTAACATTGAAAAACGCATTATAATGTTTGCTGCAGCACATAACTTTTTAAAATTGTTTTATTTATTGAAAACAGTTTACAAGAAGCATACAGTCAGGCTGGGTTCTCAATTATCATTTGTTACAATTATAGTTGGAGACATTGTAAATGATGTATTCCAAGAAACAGGATAATGTGCTGCAGCACATAACTTATTAAAACTATGTCAATGTCAAACATGGATGAAGGATGAGGCATTCAATGTTCCCCAAACCATTAACTCAGATATACATCTTACATGGTGAAGATCAATACTTCAATATACCCCTCATGAATGCCTTACTACCAATTAAATAAAGTAGCACTTACTATGGCCTACTAAAACACATTAAAATGAAAACAAACAACTACTCCCCACATAAAATAATAATCAACATTGTACAAGCCATGATCCAAATAATACTTAAACTGTCCCACACACAGCCATTCAAGGCTGTAACTACCACTTTAATCAAAGCATTTAGAGACATCTTCAACAATTTGCACCGAGTGTAGAATGTGCAACAAACAGCCAGTTTGCCTTCGAAATAAAAATACTCACTGTTCTAGCCTATGTTGCTCTAACAGAAATAGCAAATCACTTGATCTAACTTACAGAAATCCCATTTTATCAACAAACGTACCCCCACAGGTCCCAACCAAAGGCCTCCGGGTGAAGGGGGGACTGCTACGGGCCCCCAAAGTCAGTTTCCGACAGACGTTTTGTGTCGGACATACCGATTCGGAACGGCTGTCATAATCTGACATCGTAATCGGTCAGTCGGAAATGTGGCCCATTGAGCTTTATGATTCGGCTTCGACCGACCCGGACTCTCCAAATTCCGGTTGGAACCGATTCGGAATGACCGATAGGTTACCTTGCATCGTAATCGGTCGGTCGGATATGTTCTGAGTCAGTCGGAAACATGGGTTCCGACACGGGTTCGGACAAACCATATGCCATTCGGAGCCATTTCCGACCGCATCGTAATCGGCCCCATAGTGTTCTGTAGCTGTCTTCTTTCATTTGAAAAATATGACCTACTAAACGGAAAAAATAATTCCAAAGAAATGTAAAAATAAAGCAGATCCATTTTGTATCCAATGAAGCAATCCAAAGTAAGGGTGGGCGGAGTTCGCGGAGTTGCACTACACAGAATTCCGCTGGAGTTGCATAAAAACTCTGTGGAATTCCGCAGAGTTCCGCTACGCCCTAATAAAGTGAGTAAACGTATATCAAAGCTCTTGCCGACAGCGGAAGATATGTTTTTTCAACACTGGGTGGCAGTAGAGCTCTGTAGAACAGAGTATTACCGCTCAGTCAACTTTATTTTGATATCAAATCAAATAATGATTCATTGCCTGCGACTGTTCGATGTGTTAAGACTCACGAACCCCACACCTCGTGCTGCTCCCTCTCTTACCTCCAAAAATCCGATGGGGCAATGGGGTGGCATGGCAGTCCAGGTGGTTTGTTGCACTCGCTGATGGCTGAGGCTCCGAGGCCTCTGAGGGCAGGTGGAGGCTGCTGCTGGTGTCCTGCTTCCGCTGTGTCCTGCTGCCGCTGGTGTCTACTCCTGTCCAGCAGCGAAGCCTCCTGCTCCTAGTGCTGCAGTGCTGGGTTGGGATCCAAGGACAGACAATGCTGGTTTTTCAAGAGGCGCCACAATGGGAGCCTCAGCCTAACTGGTGGGCGGCAGTCAAGGGAGCTGGACCGCACGGATGGGAGGGATCTTTGCTCTAGGATGGAGGCGGGCTGCAAGAGGAAGGAATCGGATCCTCATCCATCCTTGCTGCTACGCCGCTGCGTCAGTGAGTCATACCGAGGCTTGGAGCGGATGTGTTCCAGGGCCTACGGTGTGCATAGAGGGACAGAAGAGGCAAACTCAGGCTACGTGCTGGGTGGAATGGCAGTGAAAGGTCACAGTGGGACCAGCTGTGTGAAGCTGAGCGGCACACACGGGTGAACTCTGCTCTGTGGTGGTTGGCGGAGGTTTTGCTGACTAGGAAGTAGGAAAAGCTCCACAAACTCCGTTAGCAGAACAGAGTTCACCGCCCACAGTTAATCCAAAGTCTTAAGTAATCATAAAAAAAAAAACATTTTAAAAAAGAAACACTGCTGAAAACCCCAAAAGGGGAAATCATAATTAAAAATATTGATTTATTAAAAACTAAAATGATTTTTAAAAAAAAGAAAATGCAACAACCAAATGTTCATAAGATAACTTCGGATCCGTAAACCTATTAAAAAAGAAGCAATACCCACCCACCAATAACACATCCTCTAAATGTGATATAAACATCACAATTTAAGTATATAAAAGTAAAACACACAAAATAACATAACATGATATAAAATAGCAATACATTACTATCAAACTCTAAATAAGCCTAAAACACAGAGCCCTAGGAAGCAAAATAACCCAAACTAAAATTAACTTAAAAAATTAGAATGCGCCATTTACTGGTGCTCCCTACAACTTCCTAACCTAAAAACCCTATAGAAAATCCAAAAAAAAAGGTCTTCCCTGAACTAACGAACAGCAGCACCCTCACATGACTGAGTTGCAGAAAAATGAACAAAAAATGACACAGAGTACAAAAGTTAAACTAGCGGTAAAAAATGGCTTTCATGACCTTGGGTTCCCATGCACTGCATTGTCTCATATGGACATTGGCCCACTATTCATGGGGTCATATGGCTATCCCTGTGTTCAGTTTAGTTGGTGACTAGTAAGAAATTCCCCAGAGCCTGTAGGTCGCTCACTATGCTAAGCTTTGTCTGTATTATAACATCCCCCAGGGCTGGCTCCTATGGTTTGCAATACTTAATATCCCCCCCGGGGCCATGGTGTACACGTGTTTCCAAAATGTTTGTGTTGCATGCACCAAAATCCGTTATGCCTCATGCCTAAAAAACCATTGATGCCTCGAGCCCTTCTGAAGCCTTGCAGGGCTTACACATCCCCGGGTTTCTGGAGTTTGGGCGTGGCTCAGGTGCGACAATAAATACAGCAATGAACCTCAAGACGGTGCTTGACTTCTCACCTGATGGGGAGAACAGGTCTCTCCTTTCTCCCGCTCTCCTGGAGACCCTTCGCCCAGCATCAAGTACATCGCTCAGAACTCCCAAATTACCTGTGACTTCCTGAAGCCCCTTCACTCAGCATCAAGGACATTGCTCAGTGCTCCCCAGCTTACTGGTGATCTCTGCAAGGCCCGGCTATCTACATCCTTCAGCAAGACCCTCCTCGGCTTCCAGTTCCACTCCTGGTGCATCAGAACCCCTGAAAACAGACAAGAAAGACACAGTTAAGTAGAAGACTCAAGGTTAGTGCACTACCAATTCTAAACAGCAAGAGACATTGGATTGTAAGATACGTAATCAGAGACTGGTGCATGATGCATTCTTAGTTGATGTCCTAATCCTAGTCACAAAACAAGACTGATGCATAAGAGGCATAGTGTTGTGCGCTATGGGAGGGATGGTGAACGTACAAGACCCTTTAAAATCTTGAGAGGAGTCAGACAAGGCTGTGTCTTTGCCCCATTCCTGTTTTCGTTATACACTAAAGGAGGGGAAGCTGCCTTAATAGAATCTGTGGCAGATGTCCCATCCCTCCCGTCAACACCACTTCCCATCCTAGCTTATGCGGACGATGCCGTCCTAATAGCTAGGATGGGAGTAGCGCTACAGCATCTAATAAATGCCTATGTGGGTTATATGTCATCTTTGGAATTAAAGGTCAACGAGACTAAAACCTTTGTTATGGTGGCAGGAGTCCCCCCCCCAAAAAAAGACTCCTTCTTTTTATATTGGAACTAGGAAACAAGCAGTAGTGGAGACTTTCTCCTACTTGGGAGTTTTACTTGATAGTAAACAAACCTGGCTGCCTATGGTGGGCTGCAGGGCTCTAACAATGAAAAGAACCTTGGTTGCAATCTTCAGTTTCATTAAGAAACTTGGGAACAAGCCCATAACGACGATAAAAAAGATTAATAATGCAAAAACTATTTCAGTCGCAACATGTGGGGCAGGGCTGTGGGGAATGGCCCCAATAGAACGCCTCCAGAATATAGAGGACAGCATTTTAAAAAGGATTGCCTCTCTCTCTCTTTCTTTTTCCAACTATGGGGTTGGATCCGATTCGGGCCGGAAAACGTACCGACCGACTCGGTTCGGGAATCCATACCGGTGCTGCCCGATCCGCCTAGTACGATGAAATGCATGCGAATTACGTAGTCGTACGGAACACAAGCCGAACGACCGAACCGCACGGAAAACAGCTATCCGGCCGGAAAACCACGCGAATCGAGCCGACCGACACGCACCAGGAATGAACCCGAACGAAACGTACCCGCGAACTCCGACCCACGCAGTACGATGCAATGCGTGGAAAACCAGACCGAGTCGCACGGAGCTCAAGCCGTACGACCGACACGCATACAAAACAGCGAGCCGAAGCAACCCAATACTCCGCGACCGACGCGTACGCCGCACATGAAACACAGCAGAAACACAGCGTGAACGACTCGGAGAAGCTCGCACGAGACAACTGCAGCGTCCGACTCGGTCAGAAGAACGTCTCCTACATGCACAAAAAGTACAAAGGAAAAAATACTAAAAAAGGGCCAAACAAGCAATTACAAAGCCAATAAATACTGGGGGGAAACAGGGAACAAAGACACACCCACAACTCCACCCATATAAAGGCCACAAATCCCTACCATGATCCTTTGCAAATTCAAATGACCTGCCAGCACAGAACACCAACAGACAGCAACCACAGACACACTCACAGCTCATCCATCACACAAGCCACACACCATCAGCACCCCAACAAATAGCACCCTCACATACACCCAGCAAAACCTACACTCACACACCCTCACTTGCACACCCACACACACATCAATCACCACCACCACCCATCACCATGCCCCCAAAGAAGAATCCAAAGTTCCTAGACAGTGAATTGGAAGTCCTGGTAGATGAGATCCTCAGGGTAGAGCCACAGCTGTTTGGTACATTGGTCCAACAGACACCCATGTCGCAGAAAACCAAGATGTGGGAGAGGATCGTCGACAGGGTGAACGCACAATCACCATGTCTGCGCACAAAGGAAGACATCCAGAACAGGTGGTATGATGTGCGCAGGAGGGTCAAGGACCTACTAAAGAAGGATTATGCCTTGAGCCAACACACCGGCAGTGGCCCTCCTGCCAAACCAGTATACCTCAGGCCCTGGGAGGAGAAGGTGCGGGCCATCCTACCACCAGTGAGCGTATATGGACTATCAAACATCCCAGAGCCTGGTGAGTACACAACCAATATACCCAATATCGTGTGACAATACACACACATCACTGTCAAGGGGATAGTCAAACCATGCACCCTTAGCAAATTCACAGCAACCAAAACATAATCATCCCAAGATGTGTATGTCAGTCAGATAAACACAATACATGCCATTTCATAGTGATATGTAACTGTGTCATGACATGTACAAACCCAACAACAAATAGAGCTAGGCAGTGGCACAAATCTAACCAACAAACACAGTCAGATATGTAGCCACCACTAGAACACCACCTCACAGGGAAGCTCACTGAAAGGAAGGAATTCTGTGTATGCTGGTCAAGTCAGTGTAGCCAATAGCATGATGGGAGTTGTAGTCACAGATATTGCTCACCCTCACAATTCGACCATCAACACCACTCTGAACCATGCTCACATCACAGGGAGTGGAAAACAACTGACAAGATGGCTGACACTGGGTACTGCTGTGGGGAGAACAAGGCCCTGCTGTGAACTGTGCACCAACAAACAACAGGACCACACTGTCAGCCATCTTGCCATTGCTGTCACACTCACACACAGTGAAGTCCACTCAAAAGGAAGGAAGTATGGGCATGCTGGGAAGGGGGTGTAGGCAATAGCATGATGGGAGTGGTAGTCACAGATATTGCTCACCCTCACAATTGGCCCATCAACACCACTCTGAACCATGCTCACATCACAGGGAGTGGAAAACAACTGACAAGATGGCTGACACTGGGTACTGCTGTGGGGAGCACAAGGCCCTGCTGGGAACTGTGCACCAACCAACAGCAGGACACCACTGACTGACATCCTGAAAGCAAACTTGCACTCCCTGCAATGGAAGCACGTTCCATGGTGGGATATCTGGCTGGGTGGGAAGGAGGACTGACAGCTCTGACCATAGTTACCAGCAGCTTTTCTCACACACACCCTTAACACAAATTCCACACAACTCACCTGGGAGAATGCATTGCCTCACACTCTAATTAAATATCCCTCAAAGAACCACAACCCTGGGTTATGCTGTGTGAAGCACAGGGACACACATGGGACTTGTAGCCAAACTAACGCAAGGACAACACTGTCAGCCATCCTGGCAGCACAGGCACACTACCCCACAGGGAAGCAGAGTCAAAAGGAAGGAAGTATGGGCAAGCTGGGAAGGGGGTGTAGGCAATAGCATGATGGGAGTGGTAGTCACAGCTCAACATCCCCCACCCACATGGCCCAGCAAGCTCACACTGAAGCATGCACACCTCACAGGGAGTGAAAAGCCACTTCAAAGATGTCTGACAATGCTGCTCTGTTGTGGGGAGCACAAGGCCCTGCTGAGAACTGGGCCCCAACAAACAACAGGACACCACTGTCAGCCATCTTGCCATTGCTGTCACACTCACACACAGTGAAGTCCACTCAAAAGGAAGGAAGTATGGGCATGCTTGGAAGGGGGTTGTAGGCAATAGCATGATAGGAGTGGTAGTCACAGCTCAACATCCCCCACCCGCATGGCCCAGCAAGCTCACACTGAAGCATGCACACCTCACAGGGAGTCAAAAGCCACTTCAAAGATGTCTGACAATGCTGCTCTGTTGTGGGGAGCACAAGGCCCTGCTGGGAACTGGGCCCCAACAAACAACAGGACACCACTGTCAGCCTACTTGCCATTGCTGTCACACTCACACACAGTGAAGTCCACTCAAAAGGAAGGAAGTATGGGCATGCTGGGAAGGGGGGTGTAGGCAATAGCATGATGGGAGTGGTAGTCACAGCTCAACATCCCCCACCCGCATGGCCCAGCAAGCTCACACTGAAGCATGCACACCTCACAGGGAGTGAAAAGACACTTCAAAGATGTCTGACAATGGTGCTCTGTTGTGGGGAGCACAAGGCCCTGCTGGGAACTGGGCCCCAACAAACAACAGGACACCACTGTCAGCCATCTTGCCATTAATGTCACACTCACACACAGTGAAGTCCACTCAAAAGGAAGGAAGTATGGGCATGCTGGGAAGGGGGGGTGTAGGCAATAACATGATGGGAGTGGTAGTCACAGATATTGCTCACCCTCACAATTGGCCCATCAACACCACTCTGAACCATGCTCACATCACAGGGAGTGGAAAAGAACTGACAAGATGGCTGACACTGGCTACTGCTGTGGGGAGCACAAGGCCCTGCTGGGAACTGTGCACCAACCAACAGCAGGACACCACTGACTGACATCCTGAAAGCCAACTTGCACTCCCTGCAATAGAAGCACGTTCCATGGTGGGATATCTGGCTGGGTGGGAAGGAGGACTGACACCTCAGACCATATTTACAAGCAGCTTTTCACACACACCCCCTTAACACAAACTACACACAACTCACCTGGGAGAATGCAATGCCTCACACTCTAATTAAATATCCCACAAAGAACCACAACCCTGGGTTATGCTGTGTGAAGCACAGGGACACACATGGGACTTGTAGCCAAACAAACGCCAGGACAACACTGTCAGCCATCCATTCAGCACAGGCACACTACCCCACAGGGAAGCAGAGTCAAAAGGAAGGAAGAATGGGCATGCTGGGAAGGGGGGTGTAGGCAATAGCATGATGGCAGTGGTAGTCACAGCTCAACATCCCCCACCCACGTGGCCCAGCAAGCTCACACTGAAGCATGCACACCTACCAGGGAGTGAAAAGCCACTTCAAAGATGTATGACAATGGTGCTCTGTTGTGGGGAGCACAAGGCCATGCTGGGAACTGTGCACCAACCAACAGCAGGACACCACTGACTGACATCCTGAGAGTCAACCTGAACCCACTGCAAGGGTGGCATGCTTCATGGTGGTATAACTGGGCTGGGGGGAGAAGGAGGGCCGGATGTCCACCAAATACAACCAATGCTGTCCATGTACACACCTCAACATTCACATTGAAATGCTTCAAGTTTGCAGGACAATGTGCCACACCAATATCAACCCCTGACTGTGACAACTTAGGACAATGCAATGTACAGGCCCGCATCCAGAGGTACAGTCACAACTGTCAGGTGTGTGAACCATTGATGCCTGCAGAAACATAACATACATTGTGTGTGTCTCCCAAAACAGGTGATGATGGGGACACAGCAGCAGACAATGAGGAGTCCCTGTCCCAGGCTCCGGGGGACACTGAGCTCACTGGTGTGGAACAGCCTCTGCCCTCCTCGGATGGCGAAGACCTACCTGGCACCTCCGGTGTGAGTCATCATGCAGCACCAGCAGGACCACCATCTGCACCCCTGCACCCACCCCTCCAACAACTGCCAATACACAGACCACCCCCGCCGACACGGAGAGACCAAGGACCAACAATAACAACAGCACAGTGACCCCGGCCCAACGTGGAGCAACGGACAACAACCCCAGTGACAACCCCCAAGGGGGCCTAGGGTCACCTGTGCGTGCCACTGCAGGTCCCGCACGTGTCGCCAGGGGTGGTGGGAGGGGTGGTAGACATAGGTCGCTGTTTGCAGAGGGGTCTGGACTGCATGATGACCCACAACTGGTACGCATTGCTGATGCGTACCAGAATAGCACTGGAGAGGTCAGCCAGGTAGTGGGGATCCTCAAGGACATTCAACAGCAGCAGGCTGCCCATCATGCCCGCTTGGACTCCCACATGTCACGTGTGGAGACACACATGTCCTGTGTGGAGACACACATGGCAGGCATGGAGTCCAAGTGGGACACATTGCAAGAACTGACAGCGGTGCATAAGGACATATTGACATGCCTCCACCAGATTAGCACCAACATGGCCACACCTCCCTGTGTGCCCACAACATCTGGTACCGCAACAACAGCAACTGCCACAGGGAGGGAGGATGACTCTGGCGGAGAGTCCCCTGCACCGCAGCAGCCTGTACGTGAGGGTCTCCCCCAAAGAAGAGGGGTCGTCCGAGGAAGGAGAACTGAGAGGCCGATGGCCATGTACATCCCCAGGAACCCAACACCTGTTCTGGAAATCCACCTTTGTGTGCAAACTGTTCACCCTGTCGCATGCAACCCAACTCTCTCACATGACATGGGGAGTTTAAGTTGGACCAATGTATCAGATGACTGTGGACTTTACTCAGGACATTTCTGCTACCAAGACTTCCAACTCATCTGGGAACTTTGGATTACAATCCCAATGTACAGCACCCACCATCCTGTGCACTATCCTCACACATGTATGTAAATAAACTCACCAATACACCATACTTGCCTCTGTTGTGATTCCAACGTGGTTTCTGTCATGGAGATGATGATCTGCTAAATGACACTGTGCATGCTAACTGCTACAGCAAGTACAACACCGTCATGTGAGTCATGGCGACGTGACACATATGAGGGAGACACACCACTAGGGCTACACAACACATACACACCAGGGCCATCTGACTCATCGCCTACACTGATGTTGCCAGGAAATACAGTGCAATGCACAGACACCACATCTATTCACAGTCTGTGTTAACTAGCCCACTGGTGCAGTAAGCAAATGTCAGTCAGATGTGTGACCACAGACAACGCACATCCCAAAGTGAAGCACAGGTTTATTACACATGTGCAACATGTCATTTCCACTACAGATGCAAGGTAATCCCACGTGGCAGTGGCCACACAGTCAACAAGTGTAGAAGAAAGGAAGTCCAGGGGTGTGGGGCACATCACCTGTAGGGAAACGACAGCTTCCACCCTGGAAGATGAATCACGGTGTCGGGGATCACAGTTGACCAAACAACTATGAAAGTACCCTGTGAAGGACAGAAATGACACACAGTCAAAAGCACAGAAGAACAGGACAGAACTGCAATACTCATGCCCAATACATGTCACAAGATACCTACACAAAACCAAGTTAGCATGTCAACACTGTTGTGGAGTACAGACTACCTGTAAGGACACATCGCTGCACGCATACAGTCAAGTAGCACATGGACACACTCAAACAGCACCAGAGCACCACCAACACATATCATGCAAACTCACATCATTGACATGACATCTCTGGATACTCACATTCAGCTGAAGAAGTTGGTGATGAGCTGTGTGCGGACATCACCCTCATCATCATCACCATCACTGGCATCGTGGCCCAGGCCAGGATCCTCCACAGGTGGTGGATGTTGGTCATCGTCATCCAGGATGAGAGGCAACTCCTTCCGCACTGCCAGGTTGTGTAGCATGCAGCAGACGATGACAATCTTGCACACCTTTGCTGGGGCATATGGGAGGGCCCCTCCTGTCTTGTCCAGGAAGCGAAAGCGGCTCTTCAGGAGACCAAATGTCCGCTCAATCACTCTCCTGGTCCGACCATGTGCCTCATTGTAGCGCATCTGGGCTGGTGTCACAGGGTTCCTGAGGGGCGTCAGCAACCACGGCATGTTGGGGTATCCGGAGTCACCTACATACAGACAATTGCACATTAGCTGAGTTGGAAAGGAGGGTGGAATACGACATTGCAGAACACACACAATGGTACAAAGTCAGTACACACCGACAAGCCAGGCACGCTGGTTCCGCATCTGTGACATCATCCTCGGGATGCGACTACTCCTCATCACGTAGGCATCGTGTGCAGAACCGGGGAAACGGGCACACACGTGTGAGATGCTCATATCTGCAAGACATACCACCAGTGCATTGACCGAATGGTAATGTTTTCTGTTCCTGTATGCCTGCTCATGTGCCTGTGGTGGTACCAAAGCCACATGTGTCCCATCAATGGAGCCAATGACATGCGGCATCCTCCCCAGGGCATAGAAGTCACTCTTGACGTCAGTGAGTTGTTGAAGTTTAGGGAAATATATGTACTGGTTCAGGTATCTCAACATAGCCTCCAAAACATCGCGTAGCACACGGCTGAACATGGTCTGTGACATCCCACCAGCAGACGCCACAGTGTGTTGAAAGGTACCGGTGGCAAAGAAGTGTAGGGCTGACATCACCTTCACCTTGGGGGTCAGCGCTGTAGGGTATGTCTGGCCAGGTTGCAAATGTGGGGCCAACCGCACCGTCAATTCCTCAATCAGCGGCCTGGTGAAGCGGTACCGTCGGATGCAGTCCCGTTCAACCATGGTTGCAAGGTCAGGGAATGATCTATGGACAGCTGGTGCCCTGCAGTGCATAGGTGAAGAAAGAAAGATTGTCAGTCACCCCACATATGTGGCATAGACCATACTCAATATCACATGATACATCATTACGAGACACAAGTACATGATGTGTGTGCCGTTCCGTAAGGGCATGTATGGCACCTACATGGCCAGCATCTAACATCACAGTTCAACATGTGTCGTCAACAAGTCCCAGGTTGTGCTATGGGATATCATTAGGCTGTGTCACAGTACCCATGTACTGCTGTCACGTTCCAAACACACACCACAGTGACATGTGAGGACAGATGTGCCCCAGGCATCACAGCTCATTGACAGGTAGATTCCCAGGGACCCTGTATTGCCACATGGACACTGGCATGACATGGTGCATCATGAATAAACCACAGCAAAACAACCATGACCCCCACAGGTAGTGGTCCCTGTTGCGTCGGCAGGACAGACATGGACGTCTGTGACACACACACGCACAACATCAAAGTCCATGCACAAACAACGTGGATGTGGAGACTGTCTCCCATTGTGCACATGGAATCAGAGACATTGTAAGCACAACATGCACACAGACTGTGGAGGGCCATCACTATTGTGGCAATGGGTCACCCTGTGACGTACATACCGTCACACATGGGACTCAGGGGGTATGTGACATGACATACACATACACAACCTGGAAATGTGACCATGCCACATGCTCTGAAATGAACAGTTGCACATCACAGTGGTCATGTGCACAACACACCAAGGATTCTGTCCCCATGAACACGTGCACAGCCTGGGAGTGGCTGCCCCCAAGTGCCACCCAAAAAACCACATGTTGACCCCCATACACGGAAAAGGTAATGCAGCCTTACATGCCTTAGGATACAGTGTGGACAGGCTGTGGTGTTGTAGGTGTGCCCCTGAGTCCCTGGAAAGTAAATGTGGCTGGCATACGTTCACCTGTGACAGGCATGGTGACATATGCCAGTGACTTGTACAGGGACGCGTCGTACAGCAATGGACCGATCGGTGTGCACGCATTGGCCATTGCATATGATGTGAGCGGGTACGCGTTGTACAGCAATGGACCGATCGGTGCGCACGCATTGGCCATTGCATATGATGTGAGCGGGTACGCGTTGTACAGCAATGGACCGATCGGTGCGCACGCATTGGCCATTGCATATGATGTGAGCGGGTACGCGCTGTACAGCAATGGACCGATCAGTGCGCACGCATTGGCCATTGCATATGATGTGAGCGGGTACGCCGTCGTACAGCAATGGACCGATCGGTGCGCACGCATTGGCCATTGCATATGATGTGAGCGGGTACGCGTCGTACAGCAATGGACCGATCGGTGTGCACGCATTGGCCATTGCATATGATGTGAGCGGGTATGCGTTGTCACCCGATGTACGCGTTGTACAGCAATGGACCGATCGGTGCGCACGCATTGGCCATTGCATATGATGTGAGCGGGTACGCGTCGTACAGCAATGGACCGATCGGTGTGCACGCATTGGCCATTGCATATGATGTGAGCGGGTACTCGTTGTACAGCAATGGACCGATCGGTGTGCACGCATTGGCCATTGCATATGATGTGAGCGGGTACGCGTTGTACAGCAGTGGACCGATCGGTGCGCACGCATTGGCTATGGCCTGGCATGGCAACGGACGCGTTTTCGAACCTTTAACGAGTCTGATGCTGTGAATTTAGTTGGCCACCCACAACAATGTTGCATATTCATGGGTCTCATGAAGTTGAACTTTTGAAGGATGCTGTGGGCGTGTGTAAGTGGTGCAATTCCATGGATTGGCCAGATTCAGAAGATGCAGACGACTTGGACCTATCACTTTGGACACATGGGACAGTATCTGCCTCTGCAGCACACATATAATGCTGGCTGTTCCCCTGAGAGCTCACTTGCCTGCACTACATGCTCCAGGACGACATCTGCCACCACCACTGCTGCTGTATCTGCATCCTCTGGATCCTGCAATGGCACGTACTGTGGAGAGAGCCCCAGCCTTCAGCACTGAGGAGAACCAGGCCCTGCTGGACAGCCTCCTTCCACAGTACAGCAAGCTGTATGGGAAACCAGGGGAGCAGGTGAGTGTGCTGTCCACTGCCTTACTAAATGTGCATGTTGTCTGACTAGCAAGACTTACAGTCTGCACGCCACTGGCTAGCAGGCTCCCTGAGTAGTTGTCACCCCCCATAGTGTGTAGTTACATGCACTGAACAGGTATAGTGCAGTTACAGTGCATTTAAACAAGGTTTTACTTCCCAGGCAATGATACCATGTAGTAACTGCTGGCAAACTGTTCATAGCCATCGTTGCACTGCCTGTGTACATCCTGTGCCTCTGTGATTCAGACATGTATATCAAAATGTGTGATGCACGGATATGTTGCATGTGTAGTAATGGCCTTTACACTTTGTCATCCTCACAGGTTGATGCCCACCAGAAGCAGGAAATATGGCTGGACATCGCCCGGGCAGTAAGGTCTGTGGGGGTCTACAAGCGCCGGATCCGCAACTGCCAGAAGTGGTGGCAGGACCTTCGGGGCTGGACCCGGAGGATCGCAAGCGTCCAGCTGAAGCTGTTGCCTCCTCGCAGGAGGGGCGGACACCGGACCCTGACCCCCCACATGCTCAGGATCCTGGCGGTGGTCTTCCCTGATCTGGATGGGCAGCTGAAGGCCAGACAGCAGCAAGGAGGGGGTGAGTCCATGACTGCACTGTGAACTTTGTCTGACATGCTATGTGCCCTCCTCTGGCCTGGTTAAACTTCAACAGTATATCAGTCATGTGGTCCAGGACCCATGTCCCTCAATTGTGCACTGCCCACTCCTCATCTGATACCCAGGTGTGGCCCTTACAGTCAGGAAATTGTGTCACTTGGGTACTGTGTCCTTGCATTTTGCTTAGCTCAAGGTGGGGGACAGCATTTGTTCCCGTAACTCTGTGGTGGGCTTCATGGGTGGGTCAATTGCTTACACAATGCCTGAGTTCTGACATGTAATCTGCGTGTTACTTTGATATGTGGTCCAATTGCTGATCTGATTCACCACATGTGCCTGGGGTATTTGGCACACACCCATGCTGCGGGTGGGAACAATGTTTGGGCCTCAGGAGTATGTATATCAAGTGTGTCACACATACTTAGCCACCTGCCTACTGTCCAGGGCTCATCCCTCTTTCACGTGGAGCAGGACAGTCATGCCTACTCCAGGCCATACAATACACTCTGTACTCCCACTCCCGTGTATCAGCTGACACGTTGTGCTCAGTGAAATGTTCCCTCAGGTGTCTGCCTCTGTGTCATTGTGTTGTGGCTTCGTTGTCAGGACTACTGGGGTGTTTCTCGGTTAGGGCTCAGCATGCCAGCGGAGATGTGACCATAGGAGACGATACTTGTGTGACATATAGGTGTTTGATCACTTGACTGTGCAGACTGGGGTATGCGAATGTGAAGTTCAGGCAGCTGTTTCCCATTCACAGCAGATTGTGAGGTGCTCAGGTTCCGAGGGTTGTGTTTCAGGTCTCCCATATGTCCAATTGGTATGACGTGGACAAATAAGAGTTCAGATGATGTGGTTTGTGGGGGATGGACATGTGCACTTGTCAGCTACAGGACTTGCATTCCCCATGACCTAGGATTGTGACACAGTGCAGACTGTTGTTGGCTTGCTGCCCTGCCCATGTGACTGGAGACAGTGATGTATGACTTTGCAGGCATGCCTGTGCCATGGCATTAAACTTCCTAAGAGTGATCCTGCAGGGGAGTGACATGTGCTACATGCACCCCATTGTGGCATTGACTATCAGGACATGGGTGCATCATGGTGTCTGGTGCTGGTATGCATCACATGCATTTCAAAATAGACTCTGGCCATCCCTTTATCCGGACACCTGTACTGACTCAGTGGCAAGAGTTATGATGTGTGCATGGTCACATACTTCACCGTGTTCTCTGCACTGTCCAACTACGGTGGCAAAGCTTACTCTCCAGTCCAGGTTTTGCATTTGCCGTCAGCCAGTCACAAACACTGCACCTACGAGCGATTAGCGAGGAGCGAGGAGCGAGGAGCAGGAGTAGCGCTTACCTCCCCGTACCCGTGAACTACCACCTCGCGCTCCTGTGGCCAGAAGTCAGAGGCTGAACCCGACGCCGCACTGTACAGCAGCACTTCTGAGACTGCACGCCTGTACCCAGCCGGAAACCGGAGCGGTAACGCCCGCATCCCGCACTCTCCTTGCGTTGCGTTGCTTGCTCCCTGCCGGGTCGCTGAGCTGACGGCGGCCCCCGGTGGCTCCCGGTGGTAGCAGGCAGCAGGCAGCAGGCTGCAGCAAGTGGCGGCGAGAGTGGAGGAGGAGGTGCGGGGCCTCAAAGCAGTGTACTGCGCTCCGTGATCAGCCGGGACCCGCCGTGCAGTTCCCTGCTTGGGTCGCCGTGCAGACCTCCCGCAGACCCCGACCCCTGGTGGCAGCGAGGGCAGAGGTGGAGGTGCCGGTGAGCGACAGCACGGATAGAATTGATAGCACCAGCACCAGGCTTCTTGAATGACTGCACAAGAGCTGGAGTAGCAGACTGTGGAGACAAAGGTGAGCACAGCGACAGGGACAGGGGAGGGAGGGTCAAGTTCATCAAGGCCCATCTCGAGCTCCACATCAAGCACCCCACGTATCCCCGAGCTCGCGATAAGAGCTACACCGTGCCACAGCTGAGCCAACACTCGAACTGGTCCAGTGCTATCAACAACTGCATAGCATAGCGCAGTAGAAGTGAGAGGGGGTGTCCTGCGACCCAGCGAGAGCCTGAGAGCCAGCAATAGGAGAGGCAATTTGGGCCCATAAACGAACATAACTAGCCATTTAATCTACGTCGTCTCTACGTGATTTCTCCCTCTCTCACCCCAATAAGTTCAATAACATAGAGGGTAGGAGAGGGAAGGCTAAGCACCTGCCAATCCATAAGCTCCATCAAATCAACCCCAGTCCGCGCCTCTCCATCTAAGCTACAAGCAGCAGCAATTAGTTGCAGTTGCTGCTGCGAGGCAAGGGGAGGCGGAAGAGGTGCGAAAGCAGCGAGCGGCCCGAAACAGAAGTATACTAGACATCGGGAGAGAGACAGGAAAAGGACCAAGTGGGATCGACATGAGATCCGGAAGAGAAAGAAGACTGTTAACAAGGCCATCGCCTAAACGAAAAAGGAAGAAAGTGGATGAAAGTCAAGAGCCCCCAGAAAAAGACATCTTGTGCGCAAATAGCATTAAGGACAGTAATAGAATCACTCCAAGTAAAAGTAATTTCAATGATATAAAAAATTGCTCAAACGAAAGTCCGACAATCAACAAAGGACAACGTCCAACACCGACAATAGAGCAAAACAACGCAAATCAGCAAAAACACACGCTTGAAAGCGACAAAAGAACAAATTCCTATGAACTAATAAACATAGAAGGACAACCCCTAACGAAGTCAAAAAATTACTATCAACCAAAAATCTATACGAAATTTGCCTTTCTAAAAGATCCCGGCAAAGCAATTTACTCGAACAACGACACTATAATCGGTCTACAACCCCCATTGCGTCCTGATGGCGCAGACAGTTTTTTGCCTCAAAAATCAAATTTTACAGCTGCAGAAATACACACGTTCCCAAATCAAATGGAGACCACGGTCCACATAAGAGGAACAAACGGGGCAGGAGTACAAAGGGAGCAAGCTGCTGAAGGCGTAGAACCAACAGAGGGAGACATTAGCCAAAACAATCTACTAAAAGGCGCAGGCAATCAGGAAAAAGATCCCAGGGGCCCAGAGCACGAGATGGACAAATCGAGTAAGCTGGCCGCAGAATTAGAAGGGCTTCCGGAGCACCAAAGTCCTAACATCACAAGAGGCCAGCTATCCTTCACCTATTCCCCACCATCCAATCAGCACGCATCGGTTAAAAGCCCTTCACACGAGCAACTGACAACACAAGGGGACACCCCAGTACCTGAGAAGCAGCAAATGAAAATAGATCCCGCAAACCTTTCCCCAAATTCACTATATGGGGACTCGTGCACTTCAGATAGCGACATGACCTTCTTGGCGTCACAAGAATGGGAAGATTTAGTGGCATCGTACAACGTTAATCCATCTCTAAACAGTATTAGAGAAGAGCGCCCCAACCAATCCACCGAGGGGCGCAGAGGCCCCACTGAAACCTTTTGGGCAACTCTACTTAACACAATTCAGCTGTCATCAACAGCATTACAGTACCAATCTGATAAACTAGACTTACAGCTGACTGTTCTGCAATCGCTAGCAGAAGCCACCACCGGGATAGAAAGAAAACTTGCAGACCTTAATGGCCTCATTAAAAGAGGACCAGAGGCAGCAAAATTATCTCAAATAGAAAGAATAGATTACGTCTGTACTCCTATAATCGACAAACTATCCACATTACCCACGATGTTGGGTAACCTCCTGGGGGACTTAAAATTAAACATAACAACGCACTCCCATAACGGAGGCCAGGCCCGGTAGACCAACCCCTGTAAAAAATTACCAGGAATTACCAGCGATAACCACGCAATCGTTAAGCAAGGGGACCAATCACCAAAACCCAAAACTTCATCGGAAGAGTCCCCTCAGAACATCTTAAATAAAGAAAGGGCTGACTCAGTGAGCCTTATGGAATGCGCGAGCACGCCGTAAACAAAAAAGAAAGGGTAGGAACAGAAAGCTAGCGGAAGCAGAATGCAATGATGAGAACCAGCAAAAAATCACACCCCGGGGTAAGGAGCACTCAGGAGCTATTAAGAATTACATGGACGGCACAAAGTCATCACTTCTACACAAAAGCACTCTGGATGCAAAGATTTCAAACGCAGTAGAGATTGCCACACCGTCACCTTTCAAAAAGAAAACAAGCATACAGACAGTGCAGACGTTCTTCGGCCAAGCTGAAAACAATCTACCCAGTAACATACCTGAACTGGCGAACGAAATACAAAGTACAAATCGGTCATTTGCAGGTAATATGCCAGTAGTAATAACACAACCGGTCACGGAGGTCGCAGTGCAGGTCTCTGTGGAGCCTGCTAAAATCAACACGGAGGTCACAAACACCGGCCACCCCAAAAACAGCGTTAGCGACAGTAAGGAAATTACTGTTTAGGAACTAATGACGAAGGCAAGTAAACAATGCATGACCAAGCCAGTCAGTGCACAAGTAAAAGAGAATCTTCATGGAGACAGAACAGAAAGTAGCGATATAACAATCAAAACCCAACCCATAAATGGGCCTAAACAATATGAGCCAAATAGACATCAGCAAATACTGTCCCCTGGGAAAAAGAGTCAGACATTATTCTCTTTATTCCGAATTCAAATCTAGAGGAAGAGTGGACACCCTAAACAGGGGTAATATATTACGGCTCATCCACTCAATTGAAAAATTAAAAATATCAACACAACAGACTTGCTCACAATTGAATTTCATCCTTCCCTCGACTTACAAGGTCACGAAACGACTAAGACTACATGGAAAACAAACGATTTAGCAGCCTTTCATCCTGTGGGAAACACCCAGATTTTCCCAATGGGGAATAAAGCTCGAAGTAGGAAAAAGACCAGCCTATCCCACCCCGCTCCTAGAAGAAAGAAAAAAAGAATGTTCTCAAACTGTTAAAACAATACTGAAAGGAGCACGCAGCTACTCCCCAGGATCTGATAGTAGCCCATCATACTTAAAACATTTAACAACTCAGCAACGTGATATAAATAGGACATCCATACGGCGGACAATAACCATAGAAGATACAAAGTGACAAAGAGCACCAGGCCAGACCCTCTTGATAGCTGATACACCCAAAATTAAAATATGCATTTGGAACATTAACGGTCTCTCTGACAAACTGGAGGACCCAGAAACACTAAACTATATGAAAAACATTTGACCTGATCTTACTCCAGGAAACCTGGGAAGAGAACAAAATATCCCTACAAGGATACACAACTTTAATTCACCCAGCAATCAGAGGTTCTTCCTATGGTCACAGCTCAGGCGGCCTGGCTTCACTTGCCTCAATTTCAACCATTGGAACAATGGAAGAAATCAATGCAAAAATCACTTCCCCTAATGCGATCCAGGCACTAGTAATAACAATCAGAAATAATCAGGTTACTCAACAACTATACATTATAAACATATACATACACCCAAAGCACAGACAAACAGGGGCAAGAGAACTTGTTAGCGAACTGGTAAGACTCACGGAGGAAAGGGAAATGGTGAACATGTTCCTGGCTGGTGACTTTAACCTTCATCTCTTTGGAGAGAAATCAGACGATGAAATGTCATTGGAAATGGACATCGTATGGGGAATACCAACCCAATTCAAAGCCTCTCCAAATAAGCAAACAAGATGCTCAAACCAACTATTGAAAGACCTCGAGCAGCTAAATTTGAGAGTTCTAAACGGACGATTCATAGAGGACACACCGCCGGCACCAACATATTTCTCCTCAACCACCTCTTCTCATCTCGATTTCAGCCTTGCAACACTACCACTGTTTGAAACAATAAGCTCGTTCCAGGTAGGAGAGAGTGGCCAAAGTGATCATTTACCACTAGAAGTGAAACTAGGTATGTCCAGCGCGACCGAAGTGGAAGTAGGGAGAAATATTGGAACAGAGTACACCACTAACTATAGGCGAATAAGGTGCAAGATTGATAAGACTGCAGAACTAACAATCAGTGCAAAAACAATCTTGCACCAGATAACTAGCTCGATAAAGAACCCATTAAAGGCCTGGTAAGAATTTGTAATGGAACTCGGAGCTACACATGCCACAGAGCAAAAACCCAAAAGGGAACATGCCGTGTAACACACTCGGCAAGGTAACAACATTAGAGATAAAAAGCCTAAAACGGAAAATAAAGCAGACCCTCAGGCAGCTCTGCAATCAATCAAATAATGAAGTTCTGCAAAAGGATCTGCGAATCTTTAAGGCACAGCTAAAGAAGAAGACCTGGGAAAGGAAAAGGCAACTGAACGACGAACTCTGGGTAAAAATTCTGTACGACTCAAAACAGAAGAACAGCGCTAGATTTTGGAAATCAATTCACAGCCTCCAACGACCAGGCCACAAAGGCATTAATTCAAATATATCTGAATCTGAATGGGCACACTACTTATCAAATCACTTTAATGTTAAAAACTCAGTGGGGTATCCGCCCAGAGGTGGAACCCGGTCAACTGGACCGTATCCAAGCACCAACAAAACTGGAAAACATAAACATGAAGTAAACAACGACTATACAAAAAAATTATCTCTGCACAATACCGCAAATCTGGACGAGGAAGTAACAACAAGCCTCATACCAATTGCAAATAGAGATGAAAAAACATACGCAGTAACAGCAGCAGCTAGGATCAGGTCACAAATTTCAAAAGGCAAACCCGAGGGTGCCCCCGGCCCCAATGGAATCCCGCCAATAATGTACAAGCAAGACTTATTGCCCTAATTGATATAGAGGCAAAGTATTACTCGGGCCTACTTCTGGAGGAACTAACATCTTGGGCAACCCTAAAGCACATCATACCAGTTAATCAAACCGGATTTTGTAAAGGCCAAGGCACAACGACCAATATCATGGCGCTAACTCTTCTGACAGACGTGGCAAAAACTACCAAGAGCTCGCTATTTCTATGTTTCATAGATTATAGCGCCGCGTTTGATCATGTAGACCGGAGCAAACTCTGGCAGAAGCTGGAAAAATGGGGGATCCCCGGGCCACTTTTACAGCAGCTGATATTATTACACACCAACACTTGGGTTAAGATTAAATTGGGCTCCGGAACGCACCTCTCAAGGCAAATTAAAACCACCAAAGGTTTGAGGCAAGGTTGCGTCCTAGCCCCCATGTTGTTTAACCCCTTTCTCGCAGATCTCCCTGGAGAATTGGAGAAAACCAATTCACATGCTCCGCGGCTGGGCGATATCTCACTTTCAAATCTTTTATACGCAGACGACCTGGTCCTAATTAGTCGGTCCCCTGTCGGACTTCAACATCTTCTGGACACCACCAACACATTTTCCATAAATAATGCACTAAAGATCAATTTAAACAAATCAAAAGTCATGTTAATGAACTATAATAAATCAAAGAAACTTGTATGGTTTCTGGATGGTCAGAGGTTAGACCAGGTAGCCACCTACAAATATTTAGGCATACTTTTAGACAGTAGAGGTTCGTTTAAACACCAACTAGAGGCTATCCGTCGGAAGGGCACAACATTCTACCTTTCAATAAAGCCCTTGAAGAAAGCTCTCCCTGATCGGTCACTGGACCCTCTCCTGCAGGTGATTAGAGCACGCTTACAGCCTATGCTCACATATGGCAGCGAACCCATGCAAGGAAAAGACGCCACGACATTAGATAAAGCCATCAGTCGAGCATATAGGGCAATTTTCCATCTACCTACTTACGTCTCGCCTGCCCAAATCCGCCTTGAATTCGGTCTACAGAGACAAACGGTGGAGAGAAGAGGCGCTTACATAAAAAGCTGGCGAAAAATCAGAGACGCCGACCAAGGATCTTTAAACGCCCAACTTTGGACTGAACTCTCTACTCGAGAGAACTCACCTGCAAGGAAGTACCTAAAAGAATCACTGGAGACCATGGGACTAACAAATCTCTGGGAGTCAGCCACAGACATCAAAAGCTTTAAAACCGTGGTAACAAAAGTAACCAAAATGATATCATCAATAGAGGATAAAGAAATCTTGGCCAAGAGAGCTCACGGGTGGACAGTATGGAAAGACTACAATGCTCTGAAGCCGCAAGAATATCTAAAAACGGGCCTAACGCAGACGACAAAAAACACATTTTTAAATCTGCGCCTCGGCATTATACCAATATTACCTCACTTGGCACCTTGGAAAAGGGAAGGCGCGGAAAACTGTTGTCGACTCTGCAGAGCAGGAAAAGAGGACCTAATTCACATTATCTGCATTTGCCCAAACCTTATGGACATAAGGCGCTCCTTACTTCGAGTTTTATGGAACCAAAAGGGCATAACTAGCTGTAGGCAGGCTGTGATGCTGTGTTTTAACCCGAAGAGACTCAGTTAAATTGCAGATTAACAAAATTCTTCGATATAGCGGCCACAAGACTCAAGAGATAGCCATATGGCTCACTTAAAGCACTTGCACTTTAATCGTACAGCCTGCCTAGTTATCTGCCAAGCTACCACTATGCAAAAACTTTCGGAGTAAATTGTCCCTACAATTTTTTCTATTTTTTAACAGACTTTACCAAAATGTAATCAAGAATTTTATGATCTTATAGAATGTGACCATTTTCTCTTTTTTATACTATAAATGTAAATAAGGATTTTCTCATAAATGTAAGTTTTTAACATTGTGAGTTTTTATTAACTGTACAATAAACAAATTCTAAATTCTAACTACTGTGTAGGTGGTGCATGTGTCCACACTGGGGTATTGCCATCCGACAGACACCAGACAGATGGGTGCAAGGCCAGGAGGGATGTGAGTGCCATGGTTGACCATCAGACTGACAATTGGCTTCTCCTACTCTGTTTGGGCACTTTTGGCAATGTTCAACTAAGGATGCCAGGGCTTGCTCTGTAATGTGCTGTACTTACTGTGGTGTGTGCGGTCAGTGCAGGTGACTGATGTTTGTCTGTTTCCCTAATTGTTTGCAGATACATCCACGGCCACAGGAGGGGACAGCTCCACGGACCAGGAGGAGCCGCAGAGCCAGACTGGGTCAGCAGCCGATGAGTGGTCGGAGGGACCCAGTGGCACGGAGGGCGAGGGGAGCCACACCGAGGAGTCCTCAGCACCATCCACCTCAGCTGAGGACCACAGCAGCTCGGAGGATGACTCCCTTGTGGAGGCGGGTGTCAGCAGCCACCACACCCCAGCTAGTATTGCTGTCCCCACCACCACCGCCACCACCACCACCACCACCACTGCCCTCCCATCGGCTCCCATTCCAGAGGTCCGTGGAGGCTCCCGTGTTCGGGAGCGTGTCTCCTTCGTGCCAGGCACCGCACCCCTGCCCCTGTGTCCCCTGCTGCCCTGAGTGAGGAGTCTGTGTACCTACTTCGCCAGCTCCATGTAGGGCAGACAGCAATGCTGAGTGTCCTCCATGCCCACATCACTCTGTTGACTCAGCTGGTGTCGTTTACGGAGGGCATCTCATCGGGCATGTCTGCCCTACAGAGGAGCAATAGGTCCATGGACTCCTCCCTGACGGCAGCAGTGTCCCTCCTCCAACAGTCCCTCACCCCTCCTACCTCTGCCCCATCCACACTTCCTGGCACCCTACCTGTCCCAAGCACATGCACACCTGCACATTGACCCAAACACACAGACACGAGCAGCACAGACACACCCACTACAAAAACAAGACGTGCACGCAGGCATCCTCAGGGGACTGATACCACACCCACAGGGGATGGGGTACAGACACACACACAGGCATCCACAGTCACTCCGCAGTCCTCCGATACCTCTCCCTCCAAGGCCCCTTCCCTTGCCTCACCTGCAACCCCACATACACAGCAGCTCTTCCTCTGTGACCTCGGCCTCTTCCCTCCAATCCAGCTGATCCAGCATACAGGGGGAAGAGGAAGTCCACCCACACAGAGGGAGTGCCCCTCACCCCCGGACACCCTCCCCCAGGCGCAGACAGACTGAGGCCCCAATCCGCAAGTCCCCCCGGACCTGGAAGAGCAAGACTCCGCCGCCGCCCTGCAGCTCAACCACCAAGTCTCCTTCCTCCATCCCTCAGGCCCCCACTCCACAGGTTCCCCCACCACACCCTGCCCCAGGTTCCCCCACCCACAGATACACCATCCCCAAAATGATCCGGCCTTCTCCCCCTACCACTTGCTCTTCCAGCACCACAGCCCCCGCTGCGCATGTCTGTGCCACTGGTGTGGAGACCGTGTCCTCCCCTCTGTCCTGCCCACCTTACCTGAACCCCATTCTACTCCCCTGGAGATAGGCACTGCAGTGGAGTCCACTACCACCCCGTCTGACTTGGGCACTGCAGTGGGGAACCTGTCCACTCCATCTGCACGGCCCACTGCAGTCGTGCCGGCACCCACACCATCTGACTCATGCCCCCCAGTTGTGCCGGCACACACCATGTCAGACACCTCCACTGCAGTTGTCAGTGACTCTCCAGCACCCACCACCCCTTCCCTGCCTCCTTCTGGTGAGCCCTGATCCTGTCCCTGCGGTGCCTGGCCTGCCCCCCGTATGCCCCTCCAAGGGGAATGTCCCTGGTGTGTAGCATTGCAGGCATGCAAAGGGTGACATCTGCCACTGTCACCCTGTTTGGACTTTGTTATGGACTGGCCATTGGCCTTTGTTATATATCGTGACTTTCCCTTCTTCACACACAAATGCTGAATAAAGCTACTTTCTGTTTTACTAGTGGTTTTGCTTCTGATGTACATGATGTTGATGATGCTAACCGTGCCCTTGCTGCAGTGATGGTGATTTTTGATCTCCAGAAAATGAAGTGTTACTGTGCAGGACCCCATGTGGTCCAGGGGGAATGTGTCCTATCCTGTTGTGTAGCCATGTCATCCTTTGCAGCAATATGAGGGTGTCATGTTTTCAATATTTGGCAATGGGATTCCAAACTTTTCTTTGCAATATCACATCTGTGTCTTACACCCCTGCACATCTGTTGTGCTTGCCATTGTTCAATTTGTCTATTTCCCTGACCGTGTGGCCATCTCCACTGGACATGCAAGTTTGGGCATCAATGGGGAAGGACTCATCTGTGTTATCAGTGCAACTTGCTATACATGTGTGTTGGATCTGTGCTGATGATTTCGGTGACACTCCCATGACCAGGCTGATATGACGGGAGCCTTCATTTTGTGCTAATTGTTGACTGAGTGACCAAGTGTTCTGCTGACATGATAGAGCCCTACAGAGACAACGTATGGCACAGCTTTCCTTACACAGGAGTGGAGTCCCCTCATGGCAGTGTGTAATTCTGTGACATTGCCTGAGCACAAGGTGTGTGTTGTGTGAGCATGTCTGTGTGTGTTCACTTCCATTTTGCTAGGCAGGCTGGGATCCCTAGTGATGTTCCTGTTTATGATGCTTGCTGCGTTGACCTATGTTCCCCCCAAGTCTTCTCCCTGGGTTCTCTGGGATGTTGGTGCATGGCACATTACTGGTCATCAGGGTGTCACCCATAGGTGTGTTTGCTGTCAGGGCTGAGTTTGTGGGCAAACGCAGATGGGACACAGTCAGGATTCCCCTTGGCACTTGTTGGTTACACCTGTCATGTAATTTCCAGTTTGTGTTAGCTTTCAGTGATTGTGACACGTTGTGTGTGTGACTGCTGCCACTCCTCAGGGTCAGGGCTGCAATGTTGGAAGTTGTCTATGTGTGTTCTTTGTGGGTGACCTTGGCTTCTTCATTGGTGTGTGACTGTGGCCGGGATCCCATTTATTTGGGTGGAGTTCACATCATGCCTATGTACGGTGTACTGTGCAGTGTGTCAGACATTCACGAGTCTTGTTGACTGGCCATGTGTGATGGGTTTCTGCACCTTAGTTCCCACCACCACCCCTGGGATTGTCATGGGTGTATGTGCAATGTCACCAGTGCATGTGAGCTTCACTGCTGCACATTGGTGGAGATCAAGGTGTGTGGTGTTGAGTGTGTGCAGATGAGAGTTGTTGCATGGCTAGACCCCTGCCTCCATGTTGGCCTTGGCTGACAGGCCGTGCTGATTGATTTGTGCTTGTGTAGGTGTGATGGTAGTTTGTTGCTCAGGACACATGACTGTGGTTCACAGTGTGAACGACATCTAGCTTTGTCATCACAGTGGGATTATCATGCAGGCCAGTGTCACCACAATGTGGGGTCCCTGGGGGTAGTGCTGTGGTGGGTCTGTGTCTTGCTGTGTTAGTTGCTGTTCCTACAAGCTTGTGTGACATGTGTAATTTGGGCTCCGTCACATCTAACAATGCCTGATTGCCCACATAGGGGAATCCGATCCATGAGTTACTTTTGTATGGCACTGTATACACATCTGTGTAATTGGAATTCAGGCCTCCTCATGTGTTGTGTGGTTGCCTGGGGACACTGGCACACCCCCATCACCTGTTGTGTTTGATATGCAGTGTGGGGCTGCCTGTTTGTGTTTGTGCATCTGCACCACTGCATTGGCATATCTTTAGTGTGCCATTGGCTGTATGTTGTTTGGTGGATTTCCCCTGCTGTCCCTGGGACTCCTAGGTCATCAGTCAGCACAATGATCATGGTTTGTGTGTCCCATTGCTGCCATGGTATGGTATTTGTTCACCTCACATCTACAGTCTCCACAGGATATCTACATTTGTGTGCCCATTGGTGCAGATATGTGGGTCTGCATTATGATGGTCACTTCTGTCATTGTGTTATTGATGAATGTTGACAGTGTCAGCCCACATGGGTGATGTTTGTCTGCACATGGCCAATGGTATGTCTTATTTGCACTGCACTGTTTGCCTCACCCAATCTATGTTGCTATGGGACACAAGCACTACTTTGCCACTGATGTGTTTGTTGTTCTGTGACCAGGAATCATCCATGCTGTTTGGCAGTTGCAGCTTTTTCCATGTCAACACTTACCTTTTGGTCACTGTGATGATGGGGGTATAGACCCCATTGCCACAATGTACAAAATGTGCTTCAGCTATGGACCCCACACTTACATTTTGGTCAATGTGATGATGGGGGTTTAGACCCTATTGCCACAATGTTCAAAATGTGCTTCAGCTATGGACCCCACACTTACATTTTGGTCACTGTGATGATGGGGGTTTAGACCCCATTGCCACAATGTTCAAAATGTGCTTCTGCTATGGACCCCACACTTACATTTTGGTCACTGTGATGATGGGGGTTTAGACCACATTGTCACAATGTTCAAAATGTGCTTCAGCTATGGACCCCACACTTACATTTTGGTCACTGTGATGATGGGGGTTTAGACCCCATTGCCACAATGTTCAAAATGTGCTTCAGCTATGGACCAAACACTTACCTTTTGGTCACTGTGATGATGGGGGTTTAGACCCCATTGCCACAATGTTCAAAATGTGCTTCTGCTATGGACCCCACACTTACATTTTGGTCACTGTGATGATGGGGGTTTAGACCCCATTGCCACAATGTTCAAAATGTGCTTCAGCTATGGACCCCACACTTACATTTTGGTCACTGTGATGATGGGGGTTTAGACCCGATTTCCATAATGTTCAAAATGTGCTTCAGCTATGGACCCCACACTTACATTTTGGTCACTGTGATGATGGGGGTTTGGACCCCATTGCCACAGTGGTCATGGTCTGCTTGCATTGTGGAGGCCACACACATTTATGTGTGACACATGTGATAGGGGATCACATTGTATGTTCAATGTCATGTTCAGTGTTGTAGGCATTTGACACAGTCTACACACGCTTGTCATGGTGTTGGGGGGATGTTTTTTTCTGACATTCCTTATGTTGGAGTATGCTGGTTGTGTCATGCATTACCCGTCCTATGAGTAGGGGTGGTGTTGGTGGTAGGCATCCAGGCCCCCATGGGTAGGGGTGGTAGTGGTGACAGGTATCCAGCCCCCCATGGGTAGGGGTGGTGGTAGTGGTAGGCATCAAGCCCCCATGAGTAGGGGTGGTAGTGGTGACAGGTATCCAGCCCCCATGGGTAGGGGTGGTGGTAGTGGTAGGCATCAAGCCCCACATGAGTAGGGGTGGTGGTAGTGGTAGGCATCCAGCCCCCCATGAGTAGGGGTGGTAGTGGTGACAGGTATCCAGCCCCCCATGGGTAGGGGTGGTGGTAGTGACAGGTATCCAGCCCCCCATGGGTAGGGGTGGTGGTAGTGGTAGGCATCCAGCCCCCCATGAGTAGGGGTGGTGGTAGTGGTAGGCATCCAGCCCCCATGAGTAGGGGTGGTAGTGGTGACAGGTATCCAGCCCCCATGGGTAGGGGTGGTGGTAGTGACAGGTATCCAGCCCCCCATGGGTAGGGGTGGTGGTAGTGGTAGGCATCCAGCCCCCATGAGTAGGGGTGGTGGTAGTGGTAGGCATCCAGCCCCCCATGGGTAGGGGTGGTGGTAGTGGTAGGCATCCAGCCCCCATGAGTAGGGGTGGTGGTAGTGGTAGGCATCCAGCCCCCCATGAGTAGGGGTGGTAGTGGTGACAGGTATCCAGCCCCCCATGGGTAGGGGTGGTGGTAGTGGTAGGCATCAAGCCCCACATGAGTAGGGGTGGTAGTAGTGACAGGTATCCAGCCCCCCATGAGTAGGGGTGGTGGTAGTGACAGGTATCCAGCCCCCCATGGGTAGGGGTGGTGGTAGTGGTAGGCATCCAGCCCCCATGAGTAGGGGTGGTAGTGGTGACAGGTATCCAGCCCCCATGGGTAGGGGTGGTGGTAGTGACAGGTATCCAGCCCCCCATGGGTAGGGGTGGTGGTAGTGGTAGGCATCCAGCCCCCATGAGTAGGGGTGGTGGTAGTGGTAGGCATCCAGCCCCCCATGAGTAGGGGTGGTAGTGGTGACAGGTATCCAGCCCCCATGGGTAGGGGTGGTGGTAGTGGTAGGCATCCAGCCCCCCATGAGTAGGGGTGGTAGTAGTGACAGGCATCCAGCCCCCATGAGTAGGGGTGGTGGTAGTGGTAGGCATCCAGCCCCCATGAGTAGGGGTGGTAGTGGTGACAGGTATCCAGCCCCCATGGGTAGGGGTGGTGGTAGTGGTAGGCATCAAGCCCCACATGAGTAGGGGTGGTAGTAGTGACAGGTATCCAGCCCCCATGGGTAGGGGTGGTGGTAGTGACAGGTATCCAGCCCTCCATGGGTAGGGGTGGTGGTAGTGGTAGGCATCCAGCCCCCATGAGTAGGGGTGGTGGTAGTGGTAGGCATCCAGCCCCCCATGAGTAGGGGGTGGTAGTGGTGACAGGTATCCAGCCCCCCATGGGTAGGGGTGGTGGTAGTGACAGGTATCCAGCCCCCCATGGGTAGGGGTGGTGGTAGTGGTAGGCATCCAGCCCCCATGAGTAGGGGGTGGTAGTGGTAGGCATCCAGCCCCCATGAGTAGGGGTGGTAGTGGTGACAGGTATCCAGCCCCCATGGGTAGGGGTGGTGGTAGTGGTAGGCATCCAGCCCCCATGAGTAGGGGTGGTGGTAGTGGTAGGCATCCAGCCCCCCATGAGTAGGGGTGGTAGTGGTGACAGGTATCCAGCCCCCATGGGTAGGGGTGGTGGTAGTGGTAGGCATCAAGCCCCACATGAGTAGGGGTGGTAGTAGTGACAGGTATCCAGCCCCCATGGGTAGGGGTGGTGGTAGTGGTAGGCATCCAGCCCCCATGAGTAGGGGTGGTGGTAGTGGTAGGCATCCAGCCCGCCATGGGTAGGGGTGGTGGTAGTGGTAGGCATCCAGCCCCCCTGAGTAGGGGTGGTAGTGGTGACAGGTATCCAGCCCCCATGGGTAGGGGTGGTGGTAGTGGTAGGCATCCAGCCCCCCATGAGTAGGGGTGGTATTGGTGACAGGTATCCAGCCCCCCATGGGTAGGGGTGGTGGTAGTGGTAGGCATCCAGCCCCCCATGGGTAGGGGTGGTGGTAGTGGTAGGCATCCAGCCCCCCATGGGTAGGGGTGGTGGTAGTGGTAGGCATCCAGCCCCCATGAGTAGGGGTGGTAGTGTTGACAGGTATCCAGCCCCCATGGGTAGGGGTGGTGGTAGTGGTAGGCATCCAGCCCCCATGAGTAGGGGTGGTGGTAGTGGTAGGCATCCAGCCCCCCATGAGTAGGGGTGGTAGTGGTGACAGGTATCCAGCCCCTCATGGGTAGGGGTGGTAGTAGTGGTAGGCATCAAGCCCCAAATGAGTAGGGGTGGTAGTAGTGACAGGTATCCAGCCCCCCATGGGTAGGGGTGGTGGTAGTGGTAGGCATCCAGCCCCCCATGAGTAGGGGTGGTGGTAGTGGTAGGCATCCAGCCCCCCATGGGTAGGGGTGGTGGTAGTGGTAGGCATCCAGCCCCCCCTGAGTAGGGGTGGTAGTGGTGACAGGTATCCAGCCCCCATGGGTAGGGGTGGTGGTAGTGGTAGGCATCCAGCCCCCCATGAGTAGTGGTGGTAGTGGTGACAGGTATCCAGCCCCCCATGGGTAGGGGTGGTGGTAGTGGTAGGCATCAAGCCCCCAATGAGTAGGGGTGGTGGTAGTGGTAGGCATCCAGCCCCCATGGGTAGGGGTGGTGGTAGTGACAGGTATCCAGCCCCCCATGGGTAGGGGTGGTGCTAGTGGTAGGCATCCATCCCCCCATGAGTAGGGGTGGTGGTAGTGGTAGGCATCAAGCCCCCCATGGGTAGGGGTGGTACTGGTGACAGGTATCCAGCCCCGTAGGGGTGGTGGTAGTGGTAGGCATCCCACCCCCCATGGGTAGGGGTGGTGGTAGTGGTAGGCATCCAGCCCCCCATGGGTAGGGGTGGTGGTAGTGGTAGGCATCCAGCCCCCCATGAGTAGGGGTGGTAGTGGTGACAGGTATCCAGCCCCCATGGGTAGGGGTGGTGGTAGTGGTAGGCATCAAGCCCCACATGAGTAGGGGTGGTAGTAGTGACAGGTATTGAGCCCCCCATGGGTAGGGGTGGTGGTAGTGACAGGTATCCAGCCCCCCATGGGTAGGGGTGGTGGTAGTGGTAGGCATCCAGCCCCCCATGAGTAGGGGTGGTGGTAGTGGTAGGCATCCAGCCCCCCATGAGTAGGGGTGGTAGTGATGACAGGTATCCAGCCCCCCATGGGTAGGGGTGGTGGTAGTGACAGGTATCCAGCCCCCCCATGGGTAGGGGTGGTGGTAGTGGTAGGCATCCAGCCCCCATGAGTAGGGGTGGTGGTAGTGGTAGGCATCCAGCCCCCCATGAGTAGGGGTGGTAGTGGTGACAGGTATCCAGCCCCCATGGGTAGGGGTGGTGGTAGTGGTAGGCATCCAGCCCCCATGAGTAGGGGTGGTGGTAGTGGTAGGCATCCAGCCCCCCATGAGTAGGGGTGGTAGTGGTGACAGGTATCCAGCCCCCATGGGTAGGGGTGGTGGTAGTGGTAGGCATCAAGCCCCACATGAGTAGGGGTGGTAGTAGTGACAGGTATCCAGCCCCCCATGGGTAGGGGTGGTGGTAGTGGTAGGCATCCAGCCCCCCATGAGTAGGGGTGGTGGTAGTGGTAGGCATCCAGCCCCCATGGGTAGGGGTGGTTGTAGTGGTAGGTATCCAGCCCCCATGAGTAGGGGTGGTAGTGGTGACAGGTATCCAGCCCCCATGGGTAGGGGTGGTGGTAGTGGTAGGCATCCAGCCCCCATGAGTAGGGGTGGTAGTGGTGACAGGTATCCAGCCCCCCATTGGTAGGGGTGGTGGTAGTGGTAGGCATCCAGCCCCCCATGGGTAGGGGTGGTGGTAGTGGTAGGCATCCAGCCCCCCATGGGTAGGGGTGGTGGTAGTGGTAGGCATCCATCCCCCCATGAGTAGGGGTGGTAGTGGTGACAGGTATCCAGCCCCCCATGGGTAGGGGTGGTGGTAGTGGTAGGCATCCAGCCCCCCATGAGTAGGGGTGGTGGTAGTGGTAGGCATCCAGCCCCCCCATGAGTAGGGGTGGTAGTGGTGACAGGTATCCAGCCCCTCATGGGTAGGGGTGGTAGTAGTGGTAGGCATCAAGCCCCAAATGAGTAGGGGTGGTAGTAGTGACAGGTATCCAGCCCCCATGGGTAGGGGTGGTGGTAGTGGTAGGCATCCAGCCCCCCATGAGTAGGGGTGGTGGTTGTGGTAGGCATCCAGCCCCCCATGGGTAGGGGTGGTGGTAGTGGTAGGCATCCAGCCCCCCATGAGTAGGGGTGGTAGTGGTGACAGGTATCCAGCCCCCATGGGTAGGGGTGGTGGTAGTGGTAGGCATCCAGCCCCCATGAGTAGGGGTGGTAGTGGTGACAGGTATCCAGCCCCCATGGGTAGGGGTGGTGGTAGTGGTAGGCATCAAGCCCCCATGAGTAGGGGTGGTGGTAGTGGTAGGCATCCAGCCCCCATGGGTAGGGGTGGTGGTAGTGACAGGTATCCAGCCCCCATGGGTAGGGGTGGTGCTAGTGGTAGGCATCCAGCCCCCATGAGTAGGGGTGGTGGTAGTGGTAGGCATCCAGCCCCCATGAGTAGGGGTGGTGGTAGTGGTAGGCCTCCAGCCCCCCATGGGTAGGGGTGGTGGTAGTGGTAGGCATCCAGCCCCCATGAGTAGGGGTGGTGGTAGTGGTAGGCATGCAGCCCCCATGAGTAGGGGTGGTAGTGGTGACAGGTATCCAGCCCCCCATGGGTAGGGGTGGTAGTAGTAGTAGGCATCAAGCCCCACATGAGTAGGGGTGGTAGTAGTGACAGGTATCCAGCCCCCCATGGGTAGGGGTGGTGGTAGTGGTAGGCATCCACCCTCCATGAGTAGGGGTGGTGGTAGTGGTAGGCATCCAGCCCCCCATGGGTAGGGGTGGTGGTAGTGGTAGGCATCCAGCCCCCCTGAGTAGGGGTGGTAGTGGTGACAGGTATCCAGTCCCCCATGGGTAGGGGTGGTGGTAGTGATAGGTATCCAGCCCCCATGGGTAGGGGTGGTGGTAGTGGTAGGCATCCAGCCCCCCATGAGTAGGGGTGGTGGTAGTGGTAGGCATCCAGCCCCCTATGAGTGGGGATGGTAGTAGTGACAGGCATCTAGCACCCCCTGAGTAGGGGTGGTGTTGGTGGTAGGCATCCAGCCCCCTATGAGTGGGGATGGTAGTAGTGACAGGCATCTAGCACCCTCTGAGTAGGGGTGGTGGTAGTGGTAGGCATCCAGCCCCCTATGAGTGGGGATGGTAGTAGTGACAGGCATCTAGCACCCCCTGAGTAGGGGTGGTGTTGGTGGTAGGCATCCAGCCCCCCATGAGTAGGGGTGGTGGTAGTGGTAGGCATCCAGCCCCCCATGGGTAGGGGTGGTGGTAGTGGTAGGCATCCAGCCCCCCATGAGTAGGGGTGGTGGTAGTGGTAGGCATCCAGCCCCCATGAGTAGGGGTGGTAGTGGTGACAGGTATCCAGCCCCCCATGGGTAGGGGTGGTAGTAGTAGTAGGCATCAAGCCCCACGTGAGTAGGGGTGGTAGTAGTGACAGGTATCCAACCCCCCATGGGTAGGGGTGGTGGTAGTGGTAGGCATCCACCCCCCATGAGTAGGGGTGGTGGTAGTGGTAGGCATCCAGCCCCCCATGGGTAGGGGTGGTGGTAGTGGTAGGCATCCAGCCCCACATGAGTAGGGGTGGTGGTAGTGGTAGGCATCCAGCCCCCCATGAGTAGGGGTGGTGGTAGTGGTAGGCATCCAGCCCCCCATGGGTAGGGGTGGTGGTAGTGGTAGGCATCCAGCCCCCCATGAGTAGGGGTGGTGGTAGTGGTAGGCATCCAGCCCCCCATGAGTAGGGGTGGTAGTGGTGACAGGTATCCAGCCCCCCATGGGTAGGGGTGGTAGTAGTAGTAGGCATCAAGCCCCACATGAGTAGGGGTGGTAGTAGTGACAGGTATCCAGCCCCCCATGGGTAGGGGTGGTGGTAGTGGTAGGCATCCACCCCCCATGAGTAGGGGTGGTGGTAGTGGTAGGCATCCAGCCCCCCATGGGTAGGGGTGGTGGTAGTGGTAGGCATCCAGCCCCCCCTGAGTAGGGGTGGTAGTGGTGACAGGTATCCAGTCCCCCATGGGTAGGGGTGGTGGTAGTGACAGGTATCCAGCCCCCCATGGGTAGGGGTGGTGGTAGTGGTAGGCATCCAGCCCCCCATGAGTAGGGGTGGTGGTAGTGGTAGGCATCCAGCCCCCCATGAGTAGGGGTGGTGGTAGTGGTAGGCATCCTTCCCCCCATGGGTAGGGGTGGTGGTAGTGGTAGGCATCCAGCCCCCTATGAGTGGGGATGGTAGTAGTGACAGGCATCTAGCACCCCCTGAGTAGGGGTGGTGTTGGTGGTAGGCATCCATCCCCCTATGAGTGGGGATGGTAGTAGTGACAGGCATCCAGCCCCCCTGAGTAGGGGTGGTGTTAGTGGTTGGCATCCAGGCCCCTATGGGTGTATATGGCATTGGTGAAAGCCATCCCGCCCCTATGGTTCTCCTGTTGCTGGTGTAAGTCATTTCTGCATCCCTATGTGTGTGTGTTATATGTCAGGTACGTGTCGTTTGTTTGTGTGGTGGGTGTTTGACTTACCTTCTGCGCCGTACGCGTCCGTACCTGTTCCGGGAATAGATGTAGAGTATTGGTAGGACCTGCGCGAAGGAATTCATGGTTGGTTCGTCTCGTTCGGCTTTCTCGTTGCCTCGACTCGTACTCGTAGCTGGCGTGTTCGTCTCGTAGCCGTGGATCGTCTTGTAGCGCGAATCGGAGCTTATGTGCGCCTCTCCCGGATGCTCTGACGTGCCGTACGTAGCGACGGGTTCGGCGCGTACGGAGTGCGCATCGTACTAGTCCGGCCGGACGGTGCTGTATTTTGGCTTCCGTGCGACTCGATTCTGCGTTTATGGATCCGGCTCGGGCGGGGAACAGGAGCTGGATTGGGTGAGTACGGCTGGGTCGGGATCTGGGAAGTTATGCGAATCGTACTTGCTCGTTCGGACGTATGTTCGAATCGGTCGGGAAACACGCGTTCGGCTTGGTTTTTTTCTGGACGAATAGTGTTAGGTGCGCTTCCAGCCGAGATCGGAATCGGCCCCTATGTCTGCCACCTGGAGCTGGGCTTACCGTATATACCGGATGCGGTGAGACTAGCCCCGATTATGTTGTGGCACTCAATTTGGAAGAGAAACACAGTAGACCTCGACCAGGCGATAATACAAAACTGTCTATCGTTAGACAAGGGACATAAAATTGCCTGGTTACAATATGTTGAAATAACTTTGCACTCGCTAGGTGTTCCAGAATTGTTTTCCAACCTGAGTTCTTGTTCTAAATTCGCTAAAAAGAAACTTAGGCACTATTTCTAGCCAAGGCAGCCAATGCTAGGGAAGAAATTCATCGTGCAAAAACTGCAACAAAACTATACCACCAAATCCCCTCCTTAACGGAGGGTGATTTTTCATATTTGGAGGGCGTAAGAAATTTACAGCATAGGTTTGTCCTTTTAAGATTCCGTACTAATGTAATTCCACTGATGCTAGGTTTCCCAGAAAAAAAGTACTCCTTAAGTGAGTTGATCCCATGTCCATATGATAATTTATCTGTGCAATGTGATCTCCAGCTCTTTTTCTTCTGTCACTTTTATAAAATACAGAGATCTAGACATCTTTTATCACTTTTAAGGCGGCACGATTTTAAACAATGTATTGCCATGTTGTTCCTGAAGAAGCTCCATGACCCCTATGTTTGTTTCTGCGTAGCCTCCTTCTTGTGGACCTGCCTGCACAAGAGGCATCTTTTATAAGGGAGAAATGTGTGGAATTTAGCCTCTTGTCTATTAGAGCTTGTAATGGTATTGGGGAAATTCAAGTTTTACCATGTCAAAAGTATTTAAATAGTAATTTTGTTTTGCAATGTAGACATATTATTCTTAACTATTATCTATTTATTAATCAATTTTTTAGCTGGGTGGCTGATTATTGCTACTTGATGAATTACTGCTTTTCCAGCCTTTATCATTAAGATCAATTTTCGAATTCTTTTGTATAGTACAAATTGTAGGGTATTTTGCAAGGGCTGATATGTTTTTTTTTTTAAAATGCTGATTTTATTAACTCCTTTTTAAAGATTGATTACTTTAAATGTGTATACTTTTATGATCTATGTTTATTAATTATATCAAATAAAGTTGATTGGATTGGATTGGAATGACCTTGGTATGCACATGTATCATTGAGAACTCTTAAGGAGTCCCAAACTCTTATCAAGGACTTGGTTATTGGTAAATCCTATGCTGTAATAAAATATACTTCCTGTAAGTTAACAAACTTATGTATGTGAACACAAATGCACGAAGATGATATGTTTAGTAATATGCTTTTATTATTTTTGTAATACGATCTGTTGCATTGCTCAGAAGAACTAGTGCAAGGGCTCAAAGAGCTGGGAAAGCAAGCCTCTAGAAGATTTGCAGCAGATCCGGAGACGCAACCCCCCTTCCTTTCTGAGACATCACTTGACTGAAGGGTTCCATCTCTTTGATCATGCGCTACTCCAGGAGGGAGTGGAGGTCCAGCTTTGTCTCTGCGGACAAGTATTCCAGGCTAGTGGCGTGACAATGTCTGCTAAATTAAACTAACATGAAGACTATCTCCCTATAGAAAACAATGGGGATTTAAATATTTAGGGGCCAATTACGATGCGGTCATAAAAGGCTCCGACCAGCTGCATCGTAATGGGCTGGCCGGTTTACCTTACAACCATCTCATTACGATGGAGGCGGTCGTAAACTAAACCTGTTGGTCATTCTAGCTGGCTTCCGATGAGCTCAGAGAGCCCGTCGGCCAGTCGGAATCTGGCCTGTTATCTGAAGGGCAGGCATTTCCACTCTTGAGATTACAATGTTGGGTTCGGCAGCCTTTCTGGGGCAGACTTTCTGACACAGAAAGGCTGTCGGAACTCGACTTTGGGTGCATGCCACCAGTTGGAGGCCGAGGGGGCACCTATTATTGCCCCCCTGTTGATCCCCACACACTATGGCAGGCACCTTGAGGTGCCTGCCATGGGGTGCAGGGATAAACTGCACCTCCCTTTTCTGAATGGGAGCTTGTGTTACTGCCGTTTTTCGGCCATAACACGAGCTCCCATTGAGAAAAGTACAAATCGACCGAACAGTGTTTGGTCACATTGTAATGGGCTGGTCGGGACCACCGACCGGGTGTCGGTCGGTCCCAGGTCCGAGTCAGTGTCAGGTGGAAGAAATTCCGCCTGACATCGAAATGAGGCCCAAAATTGTTTGTAAAAATGCAACTTTTTTTATAATTTAGGTCCTCATTTACGATGTTGGCAGTCGGACCGCTGACAGGCTGTCAGTGGCACTCCAACTGCCGACAGTTTTTCGGTCAGACCTCATTATACTGATACTGTTGTTAGAACCCTAAGCTGTCGGACGCAAGACTGCCGGCTCCGCCAGGATCATAGATCCTGATGAGGACGGCGGTCTAAGCAGCATCCCTGAATGGCGGTGGTGCTGAGGCAGCCACCGCCGTCGGGATTACAATATCCCTTTCCAACAGCCTTTTCATAGCAGGAATCCATGAATCCCTTGAAAAGTGGCCCTGGGTGCCCCCACTCATCTCCGTGTGCCATGCACAACAGGGTGCATGGCACACGATGCATTGAAGTGCAGGAGGTGCTGAACAGAGGCTGCATGTGCTGCAGCCCTTTTCTTTAGCCGCAGCATGCCCCCACTGTGGTACTATGGCAGTCAAATCAAAATGCGGCGGTCAGACCGCCGCATACGTGTTGGGCAGTCTCCTGAACACCGCAATAGTGTCCGTCAGTCCACCCGACTGCCATCGTAATCGAGCCCTTCATTTGGGGAAGATATTGGACACTAAAGGAGCTACATTTACTTCTCCCACTCCAATGTAAATCATTTTGGTGAAGGTGTTGGACACTGAAGGGGTTACATTTACTTTTCCCAATCAATTCTAAACCATTTTAGGGAGGGTGTTGGGCACTAAGGGCTACATTTACTATTCCCTCTCCAACCTAAACAATTTTAGAGAAGGTGTTAGACACTAAAGGGGTTACATTTACTATACCCTCTCCAATCTAAGCCATTTTGAAAAAGGTTTTGGATATTAAAGGGGTTCCATTAACTATTCCCACTCCAATTTAAACTATTTTAGGCAAGGTGTTCAACACAAAAAGGCCTAGATTTGCTATTCCCAGTCCAATTTAATCCATTTTGGAGAAGGTGTTGGACATTAAAGGGGTTACATTTACTATTCCCAATCCAATTGTAACCATTTTGGAGAAGGCATTGGACACTGAAGGGCTTACATTTAATATCCCTGCTCCATAGTAAGACATCTTACATACGTTTCATTAACAGCAAGCAAACAAATAATATATCACCCACTGTTAGCTAATAAATATTTGTAATAGAATTACTAGTACAAATTATCAAAATAAATATGTATTTTTAATTGAGAACAATAAATAAATTATACATTACATTCTATATTTTAATAGATAATTATAAATTATTGTAAATACTACATAGAATTAAACATTAAAAATGAGTAAATATATTACAAAATTACAGACATGACTCTTAAATTATATATTTAAAATATCATGTATTAATTATGAAACACATATAACTATTTAATTTGTCTTAACACTTACCAAATGTATAATACTTTATTTTTTAAAGATATTTGTAAATAAAATGCACAAACATATAATTTTTATAAATATATCTTTTATTTAAATAAAATGCACAAAAATATAATATGTGAATAATCCAAATAATATAAACTCAACATTTTTTTTAATTTAAAAAAATAAATAATACAAAATATTTACATGCAAAAATTATAAATTAAGCATATAAAAACATAGTCAAATTACATTTTTAAAATTATCTTAAGTCAATATTTTCTTATTTTGTGCACATAATAATTAATAAACATTTTAATTCTTATTTATTTCTAAACAGAAACAATAAAAGAATTTGCTGTGTTTAAATTTTTCCAAAAATTATATAATATTGATATAAAATGTATTAGTAGTAACTATTTTTAACAAAATTACATTTTGTTTGTGAAAAAATGATACAATTTTCAATTACAAATATAATTCTAAAACATGTAAACAATTATTGTTTTTAAAACATCTCCACATTTATTTAATTACATATACACAAATACACATTTGTTTAAATAATATTACTGATATTTTACATAAATAATTAAATTTCAATTTAATAAAATAAAATATTTAAAGTAAAATATTAATGAGAATTTTAAAAATCCATGCTCTTTAAAAAAAATATTAAATAATATTTATATATTAAATATTAATTAATATAAAATCACATTTATATTCACATGTTTGGTAATCTTCCTGTCCCTTACCCCTAAAATTCCAACATCCTGTTCCTATGACATATTTAAATATACATGAACAAAACCTTTATTCAAATTTAAAATAAAATATTTATTCAAACTTTTTAAATTACTACAAAAATGTTCAAAACATGTTAATACAAAAACTGACAATTACTAAAAGAAAAAAATAGAAGAAAACACATAAATTAACCTATGGAAATGTAAGCGATATTTTTCCATATATAAAAAAACAAAACTTAAAATGATATTTCTTACCTTTGATCGTCATGTCAAAAATATTTTTGACATCACAATATTCTAGACATGATATTTATATATCGCAATATTTTAATTTTGATAACGTGTTCAAACACCGGTGAGCATAGTTCTATCATAGGTTCTTTGAGTGTGCAACATGGCAAATATTTTTCCATGGGACAATTATTTGCAAAATAAACACACCACTACGGGGCATTAATTACTATCTCTTTTGTATACTTTGAGTGAAATCCACAATATTATAAATTTCCACTACTGTCTACTTCTCATCATCCGTGAAATGTATTGTATCTATTTCTGTAGTGGAGAGAACATCTTTATTGATATTTTAAGGATGAATAGTGGCATTCCTTTTATTCATAATATTACTTTTTCGATCTAGGGTTGGTATCAATATGTCATCTTTTCTATGAGCATTTGCCACTCTCTTTCCTCATTCAGTTAAAGCCTTGAAGTGTTGCTAAAAACAAGAACATTAGACCAGTAGCGGCCCGTGGTGGGAGTGCTGCCGGGCGGTGATGCGGGGCGGGGCAGGGTGGGGGTAGTAAACTACGGAATACGGCCGCACAGAGCCAAGTAAATAAACAAATAAATAAAATGAATTTCGTTGCGCGCGCTGCATCGCCAAATGCGATGCAGCGCACGCAACGAAATTCGTTTTATTTATTTGTTTGTTTTCTTACCTCTGTGCGGCCGTATTCCGTAGTTTACTACCCCCCACCCTGTCCCTCCCCCGCGTCACTGCCCGGCAGCACTCCCACCACAGGCCGCTACTGCATTAGACACAAATTTTATACATTAGTGTCCTATTTTGGGTAGCAGGTACAACACAAGTAGGTGGCAAAGGCCATTGAAGTTACCGGATCGTTACATTTACATTAGTGATATAAATCAATGCAGATTGACTGCACTCCCCTGAAGGTACAATAATTATTGTTTCTCAAATTGGTTAAGTTCTAAAAGCCCTCAATTTGTCAAGATAATTGTGGATGGCAATCTGAGGACTTGTAGGGTTATTGAGTTGGGCGAGTGAATGAGGTTGTCCGAGCTTGTGTGCCGATTGCAATTACATCGATTGTTTTGGTTCAGAAAATTGCAGGTTGAATGCAATAAAAATGTAAATAATTTACACAGTAGTAAATGCAAAGTCGACCGCTTTATGATTTCAGTCGTCATCCCGAACAATTCAAGAATCAGAGGCAGCAGAAGAAGAGCTTGCAGCTTTAAAGAGAATAATCCTATTTATTAGAATGATGTTTTGTTGAGTGGCACGTGCCATCTCACAGCCATTTCTAGGCCACATAAATACAAGAATGGTTTGGGTCCAACGTGTGTCAGCAAATGTTAGCAATGATATCCAAACATAGAAAATCGTTTTAAAACTGACATGAAAGATTGGTTGAAATGAAATGAAATGAAAGACACATTTATAAAGCGCATGGCTACCCGGAAGCATCCCAGCGCTGGAACTGACTACTGCCGAAGACAGGGAAATTATGCAGGCTGTGGGAACAAGAGAGTCTTAAGTTGTTTGCGGAAGGATCCGTGGTTTTGAACAAGGCGTAGCTGAAGTGGGAGCAAGTTCCAGAGTTTGGAGGCATTATATGAAAACAACCGTCCGCCCTTCCTGGCCCTCCTGATCTTAGGTACTTCGGCCAGGTAGAGATTATCAGATCGGAGGTTGCGTTTGGCCTTATAGGGACGAATCATGGCTGAGTTGATGGAGGGGCCAGTCCCCTGCATAGATTTATGTACTAGGCAGAGTGACTTAAATCTAATGCGTTCCTGGATAGGGAGCCAGTGAAGGTACGCAAGTGCCGGTTTAGCCGAGTGTCGGTTGTTGGTTCCGGTTAAAAGTCTGGCAGCACTATTTTGCACAGACTGTAGTTTAGAGACTACAGTAGAGGGGGAGCCCAGATAAAGCGCATTACCATAGTCTAGCCTAGAGAGTATAAGTGCTTGCACAAGTACTTTTTTGCTAGGGGAGCAGAGGTAGCACTTTGCGGGCCATTCTAAGTAGGCCATAGCAGATGCCTGCCGTCTTCCTCGCTTGAGCTCTAAAGCTCAGATCCTGGTCCAACCAGATACCCAGGCTCTTAATTTCTGGCTTGGGGATAGGGGTGGTCCCATACACGCTGGCCACATGGAGCTAGATTGAAAGCAGAGAGGGTTGCCTAAGATCATAAGCTCAGTCTTCCCCCATTGAGCTTGAGCTGAGATGTATCCATCCAGTTTGAAATATCTTCCAAGCAGGAGCGGAGGGTGTTAGTTTCTTGGTCCATCTGATTGAGTGCAACCACCAATTGGGTGTCGTCAGCATAAGTCACCATACGAATTCCGGATGGGGCAATAATTGCAGCCAAAGGAGCCATATATACATTAAAAAGGGTAGGACTGAGCGAGGAACCCTGAGGCACCCCGTTCTTTAGAGGGGTTGGATTGGATAGTGTATTCTCCTCGAATACCTGAAAGCATCTTTCCTCTAGGAAAGAATCCAGCCACTTCAATGCTAGGCCAGTAACTCCAAGCGTCTGAGACGGTGAACCAAAATCCTATGGTTCACCGTATCAAATGCTGCGCTCAAGTCAAGGAGTATAATGGCCGAGGATCCTCCTGAATCCAGTATTTTTCTGCTTTCCTCCACCACTGCTAACAGGGCCGTCTCAGTACTCTGACGCGGGCGGAAACCTGTTTGCGAAGAGTGCAATAAATTATGCATTTCAAGAAAGCCTGACAGATGTTGATTTACGTATTTCTCTGTCATCTTTCCTATGCCTGGTAAGAGAGATATGGGACGATAGTTAGCTAAATCTGCCGTGTCAAGATTGTTTTTTTTTAACAGAGCTTTTACCATAGCTGATTTCCAGGCAGGGGGCACTATTCCTGAGGACAAAGATACATTAATTAGATCGGTCAGGATGGGGGCAATTGTAGGTCCCACCTGTTTAAGTATGTTAATTGGGGCGGGGTCCTTGGGTGATCCGCTTTTCATCTTAGATAGCAGGGAACAGCAGACTTCAAGCGAGAGGGGGGGAAAAGCCTCAAGTGTAGGTTGCAAAGAATAAGGGTCGGGGGTCAAGTGTCTAATAGAGATATCGTCTATATCTGCCATATGGAAAAAGAAAGTTTTACTAAACAGAAGTGTGTCCACGGGGAAGAGCATCCTTGATTCATGATTAGGAGAAGTAACAAAAGAAAGGTGTTATGTGGTTAACGCATACATCTTTGCATTTGGTATGTGCAGCATTGGAGATTCAGTGAGTGGAGAAGGGGAATCTGCTGTATTAAGTTTTGCTTTCCAAGGGTCAATGTAATAAGAAGCTGATTTGCTTTCTGCAATCTGTCCATATTGTGCAGTGCTACATACAGTTCCATAATGATCAGACTATTTTTGCTTTGTGAGCTATGTAAATTGGATGCTTTAATACAGAATTTATGCAACAGAAAGTGCACTTTTTAGTGATTGCTATAATTTAGTTGCAAAGAAAAAAAAGTCTGCTTCCATAATGATCAGAGGCAATTTCCATTTTCATGAGCTAGTAGAAAGTTTATAAAGAGCTGTTTTTTGCTGTATTCGTGGAGACAGACAAACACATGGGTCTTGGATCTAAAGCACCCGCAGAATTACCATAGGCAATGCCACATAACCATTATAAAGAAGGTCTTGATCCTTCCTGCCGGGCTCTAAGGGAGGTGGCCTAAAGTCTTCAGGTGTCAGAAAATGGATGGTTCATCACCACTTCCCTTTCCCCAATCAGAGTTAAGTAAACCTTCCCTAACCCAGCATAATGTATTGAAAACCGACAAGAGGGTGGAACATTTTGTACTCCTTAATGACATAAATTACAAAATCCACCTCACCCTGCACCACAAGCCTTGGTATTAAAGTGGAGGCGAGATTTCTCTTAGGAGGTTGCCAGACTCACACAACTTGTCTTTTCTTGGGAAGAGATAATGATATGGGAAAAAGTTATGTTGGCCCAACAACGACACATTAAAATCTGATTCCAGAAATTGTATACTCAGCATAGAGTAACTCAACTACTCAGAAGTGTCCTATAACTATCCATTTATTATTCAGAAACACACTCAGACAGATGCACACACACCCCAATACCCTAAACACAAAACAGGGGGCCCAGAGATAATGCAGCACTGTTGTGGAAAGTGATAAATGTACCATGCTTTTTAAAGGAGGAAAGATACTTTCCCCAAAGTCAGAAACTTTAAAAACATAAACTAATCCTGAACTGCTGAAGGGTTAAATTAACTTGATCTATATCTCTGTAAGATTTTTGTTATGTCATTTTTTCAGAAATATAACTATGTTCTTCTTCAGCAATATTTCTCACAAACAATTTATGGGCTTCTACTCAATTATGCCTCAGCTCAATCACCCTTAAGAATTTGTTATAATTTCAATGACTTCTTAAATAATTGTTTTTAGTTTACTAGGCCTGAACATCTATTGTTTGCTGCTTTATCTAATGGTCTTATTTATTCAAATACATTTATACATTATGTATTTATAAATATGGTAAGCTCGCCTGGTCTCATAGATTTAATGACCCAGGAGATTTACTGTTTTTTTCTAATGTTGCTGGGGGCTGCTGTACTCCCTGCAGCCCACCACAATATTGTAATAAACGCTTGGTGGTGCCCCAGCCCTTCTGGTGGCACTAGCAGGAACTCAAAAATCCAAATCCCAAGCCCTTGTTGAGCCTCATAGGGAGAATCATGCCAGAGCAGTGAATAATAAATGAGCAGCTCCTGCCGCTCATTTATTACTCTTTAATTTTTAATTTTTTGGGGTGCTCTGGTGCATGTATTTTGGCAATATGATTGTTCCTTGTGCGTCTTGATCCACAAATGTGTGATAACATGAATCCTCATCTAGAGGACAGGAAGAGACTAAAAAGAGGGGAATCTCCACCAAACAAGGGCACTTCCTCTTAACTATATGAAGTAAGTGCTTCTTTGTTTGGTGGAGATGTCCTCAAAATTCCACTGCATCAAGAACGTGTCACCAAAATTGGTGTGTAATGCGCTCAAGGGCCTTTTGGTAAACAGTTCATCAACGTGGGAAAAGGCTGGAAGACCTTTGCATACTACTAAGGAAAATGGGGCAGGGCCAAACAAGGGGAGCTTGCAGATGATTTTGGGCATATGCATACTCAGGGTAATTAAAAGGGAGAACCATTGACTCTGCTTTTATAATGATTCAAAGGGAGGGGGCCTGCGTGTCTCCCCTCGCTGGGCCAATTTGGACCACGGGGACCCCATTCCCAGGGCCCGGCCAAAAATGAGTGGGGGAGGGGGCTGCTAGCCCCCATCCCTAGGCCAATTTGGCCCTTGTGTCCCCATACCCCAGGGCAAAGCCTTTTGATGCTGGGTGAACTGGAGCCCACTCAGGGCACCCAGTCTCCAGCATAGAAGACCGCAGGGGGAGTCTTAATGCCCCAGTGGTCCCTGCCCGCCCCCGCCTCCAGTGAGAGCTGGCATTGTTCACACATGTAGAGAGCAGACAGAAATGCTGTTCCCTGCATGTGGGAGCAATCCTTTCATCTGTTTTCCTGTCTGCTTGACAGCGGGCATGAAAACAGATCAAAACTCCTCTCCCAGCGAGTGGGAGCAGTTTTCCTGCCCATGCCTGCTGTGAGCAGAGTTACTATTTGCTCTTGCTAGCTGAAGCTATCAAAGCTTCCACCAAGGGACAATGAGCTGCTATCTCCCAAGGGTGGGCACTTTGAGAGATAGGGAGCTGGCCCTGAGGGGTGGTGGTCCTCAGGGCCATTAATGGCTCAAGGAGGTGGGCCGTGCTGCCCCTCCTCTCATTTTAAAGGGCCTGCCTAGGGGTGGTGGTGGTCTCTGGGGCCAAATACAGCCTGGGAGGGTGGCCAAGTGGCCCCCACCGCTTTAGTTTTAAATTTAGGCCCCAAAAAGGTGGTGGTTCCCAGGGCACTACTGGGCCAAGGAGTGGGGTCGGCGCTGCCCCTCTCCAATTTACTCTTCAAGCCCAACTAGGTGGTGGTCCCTGGGGCTCCTATGAGCCCTACAAAGGGGGTCTGCCTACCCCCCTATTGTATAATTTAGCCCTGGGGAGGTAGTGATCCTTGGTGCCTTTAAAGGCCAAAATAAACCCTGGGGAGGTATTGGTCCCTGGGGCTTAAACTGCCCTTAGATAAGGGGGCTGCATGGGCCCCCCTCCCCTTTTATTTTTTTATTTTTATTTTTTTTTTTTAATTTTTTTTGTAGCAAAAGTATACTTTACAAAATAAGCCATTTAGAAAAAAACCGTCATCCTAAATATTACAAACATTTATATTTACATTTGCACAATTCTCTAGACACAAGGAAGAAACAATTCAAGAATTTATAAAATACTAAGAAGCACAAAACCTGTTAAATGCAAATAGTTCCAAATTATATTTATAATGCTTATAATAATTCTAAAGTAAAATTGTAATAAAATAATACATAATTATAAATTAATTGCAGAAGTGCTTTCATTCCAAAATCGCCAAATTCTATCGAGTTTAGCAAAAGAACCCAATCTTTTAGCATATAGTGTTTCTCGTTTAAAAACTCTTTGCATTTTTATGATCCATTGATGGACCGTTGGAACTGCTTGAGATTTCCAATTTGCAAGGATAAGAGATCTTGCAATTAGTGTTGCAATAAAGATAAATTGACGTTGGCCAAAAGTCAAGTCTTTGCTCATCTCGGATCCACCAAAAAGAGCAGATAGAGGACTAGGAGGAAGATCGATTTCCAATTTTTTACTAATTTCAGAGAAAATATCCTGCCAAAAATGTTTTAAATAGTTACAAGTAAACCCCACATGAAGCCAATCCCCGGTTATAAATCCGCATCTAAAGCAGCTAGGATCAACCGTAGGGAACATTTTATGAAGTCGATCAGGAGTGTAGTAAATCATCCATTTGCTAAACCATGCAATTCTTCTTAGATTGGCCGCCCTAACTGCTTTATAGCTCATTTTGTTGTAGCTCTGCCATTGTTGCAAATTAAAAGTGCAACCAGTAGTTGAACTAATCTTCTCTAGGTGGCTAAAAATTACCTGTTTATTCTCCACTAATTTAAATAATTTGTACCAGTTGCCTATCCCCTTAATTTTAGAAATAAAATGAGCCTTCCCCAAAATAACGCCAGGGCAGTCTTTCTTGAAGGTTAGATCTACGCAGAACCGCTTAACCCGTGCAAAGCTGAACACCAAGAGACTGCTTATATTGCTATTAAGGTTTAATACTTGTTGCCAGGTAAGAAATCTTTCATTTCTATAAAAATCTTGAAGGGTAAAAACCCCAATGTTCCCCACTGAGCGCAGTTCTGGTGAGACCATTGCAGCCCCTGAGGAATGCATTCTTTTAATTTCATCTGAGGATGAAGCCATGGGATATCATATATTTCCCATATTCTCTGAGAAAGCGAAATAATCGTCCTTGGGATCTTATAGCGCGTTTTTTTGGGGAGTTTAGGTAAACGTAAAAGGGAGCAAGATCTACCTCTAATTCCTTGAGCATGGTTGTAAGAAAAAATTGGCATCGATCAGTTCCTTTGAGATATTGTAATTTAGCCAATTAAGGATTGAGGCATAATAATATAGCTGTAAATCCGGCAAGGCTAATCCCCCTCCTCTGCTTCTAATTGTGGAATTTGCAGTTTTAGCCTCGGTTTTTGTGCAGACCAAATAAAACGTCTAAATTCTGACTGAACGGAATCAAAAAATGATTTAGGAATTTTAATCATTAAATTAGAAAAAAGGAATAAGAATAATGGAAGGATGTTCATCTTAATGAGAGCAACCCGCCCCATAATTGAAATGGGAAAATGTTCCCATTGTTTCAGGAGGTTCCGTGTTTTATTTAAAGTAGCAATGAAATTTAATGGATAAAGATCTTCCAATCTAGTAGTCACAAAGATCCCTAGGTACCTTATAGGCTTGGTGGCTATATAATGTTCCCGCATAGCAAGGGGCAAAATATCCACAGAACTATTAAAAAGAAGCACCTCTGATTTGGCATGATTTATTTTATATCCTCCGATATTAGTGAACTCCTTAATTTTATCTAAAGTCCTCAATATATTATCCCTATCAGCTGTTAAATAAAGTGCCATATCGTCAGCAAAAAGTTTAAGTTTTGCCGAACCCGGTAGGGGAGCAGTGATAGTTTGATCCTGCCGAATAGCACATGCTAGAGGCTCGATAAATAAAGAGAATAGAACAGGAGAGAGGGGACAACCTTGTCGAGTTCCCCGACTAATGGAAATTGTACCTGCGCTATTCCCATTAATAATTATGGACGCTTTGGCATTGTGATATAGATTTTTCACCACCTGACAGAATACACTGGGGATCGCAAATTTGTTTAAAATTGTAAATAAGACCTGCCATTGTACTCTGTCGAATGCTTTTTCAGCATCGAGCATTATTATAGCCGCCTTGATTTTATTAGCATATAAGTAATCAATTGCCTGCACCAAATAATGAGTGTTAGAAGCCAGAAGTCTATTTTTAAGAAAGCCATTCTGATCATGGTGGATAAGTAAAGGGGCAACCTGCGCAAGTCGATTTGCAAGAATTTTAGTGAAAATTTTGTAATCGGAATTTAATAAGCTAATAGGCCTATACGAATTAGTCTCATCTTCTGGTTTCCCTTTTTAACAAAACTTATTACTGTAGCTTGAGTAAAGTTATCTGGAATTGGATCCCCTTCAAAGATTCCATTAAATAACGTTTTTAAAAAAACAGAAAGTTGGGGTGAAAAAATCTTATAAATCTCAGAAGGGATTCCATCTGGGCCACATGCCTTGGCTGCAGGAGATGAATTTATTGCCTGTATGACTTCGTCCAAAGTGACAGCTGAGCTCAAGAGCTCTTGAGACTCTGGCGATAATATAGGGATGTTTATCTTATCTAGCCAAGCTAAAGCAGTCTCAGAGGTAGTATTATGTGTCTCGGTATAAAGGTCTTTATAATGATTGAGAAAAATTTCAGAAATTTCCAAGGGGAGAGACGAAGAACGTAAAGAAATCGGGTCTACTATTTTTTTATACAATTAGTATTAGATCTCTTTTTAGTAGACCAGGCTAAGAATCTACCTATATGATCGCTCTCCTCATATCTTTTCTGTAGTACTGAATTATGATGCAAAATTTCTTTAGCTACAAAAAATTCTTGTAAATTGGACTTGGCACCAGCAAGTTTAATTTTACCTACTGGTGATGGCGTAGCAAGATATTCTGCTGTTGCGCTACTTAGCTCCTTCTCCAATTGGAGTCTTTGAATATTTTCTTTTTTCTTCTAAAGGCCAAGTATGCAATCACCTCACCTCGAAAGAAAGCTTTTAAGGAATTCCAGACATTGAACGTAGAGGCGGTGTTAATATTTAGTTTCAGAAACTCCTCGAGCGACATGCGCATGTGTGAAACCCAATGTTCATCAACAAAGAGGGACTTATCAAATACCCATCTGGGCCTAATTTTTGATTGAGTTTTAACTTTAAATTTCACAGAAATCAAGGCATGATCCGAAAAGGATTTTCATAAATCTCAGATTCAGTTTTTAAAAGAGTATGTGAAATCAAAAGAAGTCAATCCGAGAGGAGGAGTGAAATCTTCCTGAATGGCAAGTATATTGCCTTTTATCTGGGTATTCATTTCTCCAGCAATCTACTAGTGCAAAGTCCCGTAAAGATCGAGATATAGCCTTTTAGACTTAGGCTTGGTTTGTGTTTTATTAGCCCGAGAACAATCTATAGCTGGATTGATCAATAGATTGAAATCACCCCCCAGTACCAAATACCCGGACTGGTTAGTTGCAAAATCGTACAAAGACTGCAGGGATGCTGGGGAGTCCTCAATGGGGCCATAGTAGCTCACAAAATTAAAAAGTTGGTCTGAGATCTTCATCCGCACCCAGAGCCACCTGGCATTAGGATCTTTATGAACCATCTGTATCTCACACTGAAAATTCTTGGATACTAAGATAGCCACCCCTCTAACAGCTGCATTATAGGAAGCATAAAATTCATATTGAATATAGCCAGGAGGTCTATCTATAGGGAGCCCTCTTTATAGTGTGTCTCTTGAATGAGCATTATATCGGCCTGTAAAGCTCTAAACCAAGCCATCATAGACCGTCTTTTAATTTTGTTATTGAAACCGTTAACATTGCAGGACACAACATGTAGCTTTTAGTAAACATTCTTTTTCCTTTTTTTTTATTCCTTTTTTTCAATAAATACTGTCTAATAATAAAGCCGGAAACAGCAAATAATTTTTCCATTGGTCTTTGAGCTGCTAAACAAATATTACTTGAAACCGTTAACATTGCAAAACACAACATATAACCTTTTAGAAAACATTCTTTTCCTCCTTGTGCAATAAAAGGTTGTCTACTAGTAAAGCAAGAAAATACAAATAATTTTTCATTGGTCTCTGAGCTTCTATACAAATGCTACATTTTGTTTTCTCTCCCGTGACCCTACCACCCTCCCCTCCCAACCCACTGAGGTGACCCCCACCCCACCAACCCTCAGGCCCCCTTGACCTTGGAACCCCTGCCCGTCTAGGGATCCCTGGGTGCCCCCTCCCTTCACAAGTGATCCTCCTCCCCCTCCCTCCGTGACCCTATCCACCCCCTTCTTCTCCCTAAGTTGGGGTGCAGTGACATGGCACCCAAGGCGATTGGGCGGGCGGCTAATATTCTTCAAAAAAAAAAAAAAGGAGAGAGGAAAAAAGGAAAAAATAGGAAAAAGAAAGAAAGAAAAAAAGAGAAAAAGAAAAAAACCTATTTAAATCTATTCCTGTCTAAAGTCATCTATAGCTCTAAAAAAAAAGAGAAGAAGTAAGAAACATTCACCCATATTCACATCTCTTGCATGTCTAGATCTACTACTGTCTATAGCCATGTGTAGATCAGAGAAGAGAAAAAAGAGCAGAAAAGACTAGAAAAACACTAGCCCTTATTTTCATCCCCTACATGTTGTAGGGACCGTAGAAATTCCTGAGCTGTTTCGACCGATTGGAAAATCCTAACACGCCCTTTATTTAAGACTTTCAATTTAGATTGCTGGATTATACCCGCCGGGGCCCCTAACTGTTGAAAGGAATTGATCATGCCTCTGAACTCTTTTCTTCTCCGTGCTGAGAAGGCCGACATATCTGAAAAAATTTTAAATGAAAAGTTATCAGAGGTCTGAAATCCTTTCTCTTGGATGGCACGCGCCAAAATCTTGTCCTTAATTCTAAAGTCACCAAAATTTGCAATGATAGTTCTTGGATATTTAGCGTTAGAATACTGAACCGCCGGGACACGGTGAGCTCTGGTGATAGTAAAATCGGTCCCTTCAATTGCCATTTCAGGACAGATATATTTAGAAATAAGATCCAAAACAACTTCCACCACAGGTCGGCCATTTTCGCTGCCCTCAGGGACTCCAGTAAAACGAAGATTACATCTTCGTGATCGATTTTCTGCATCATCCACTTTAATTTGGAGGCTGATAAGTTCGGATTGCAATTTTGAGATCTGACTCGTCTGTTCAGGCATATTATCTTCGAGATCTGACACCCGTTGTTCTATATCAAAGCTTCCACCAAGGGACAATGAGCTGCTATCTCCCAAGGGTGGGCACTTTGAGAGATAGGGAGCTGGCCCTGAGGGGTGGTGGTCCTCAGGGCCATTAATGGCTCAAGGAGGTGGGCCGTGCTGCCCCTCCTCTCATTTTAAAGGGCCTGCCCAGGGGTGGTGGTGGTCTCTGGGGCCAAATACAGCCTGGGAGGGTGGCCAAGTGGCCCCCACCGCTTTAGTTTTAAATTTAGGCCCCAAAAAGGTGGTGGTTCCCAGGGCACTACTGGGCCAAGGAGTGGGGTCGGCGCTGCCCCTCTCCAATTTACTCTTCAAGCCCAACTAGGTGGTGGTCCCTGGGGCTCCTATGAGCCCTACAAAGGGGGTCTGCCTACCCCCTATTGTATAATTTAGCCCTGGGGAGGTAGTGATCCTTGGTGCCTTTAAAGGCCAAAATAAACCCTGGGGAGGTATTGGTCCCTGGGGCTTAAACTGCCCTTAGATAAGGGGGCTGCATGGGCCCCCCTCCCCTTTTATTTATTGAATGCTTTCCCCGGGGACCTGGCCCACCCGGAGGATGAAAGAGTAACAAGCACTTGAGACTGCGCTTTAAAAAAAAAAATTGCTACAAATTCGAGAAATCTGTCATGCGTTTTGCAGCAATTTTTTTTTAAAATGCATTTTTGGCCCTAGTGGGTCCCTGGGGGAACCCACCACCAGGCCTAGAGGGTTAGGGTATTCCTACCATGCCCCCTTTTTTTTAAATGTTTTTGTTTGGGTCTCAGCTGAGTCCGAGTCCCAAGATGGCTGCCAACACTTCCTGGTTAAAGGTTGGAACTGTAGTCATCTTCAAATTCTCTATGGGAAATTGTATGGGGAAAAATTGTTTTGGGTCTCCCCTTTTTGTCGGGCCCCACGAATCACCCTGAAACTTTCAATACAGAATCTGAACTGAGCATCGTATTAATTTTGAGAATTTCCAGAAGATTCGTCAAATGGCACCAAAGTTATTGGCAATAAACTATAACTTCCTACTGGCGACTGATATATATATAAAAAACAGGAAGATGCAATCAAGACTCGTAAAGTGTTCAAGTTCGCTCGAGATAAGAACGACTATGAGCAGGGGCAGATTTTCACAGTTGCTCGGAAGTACGATACACTACACAGACAGAAGGGGCCAGAAAAAGCATTGCTAGGACAAAGCAATGAATTTACATTGAGGGGGGGAGCATCAAATGTTTCCACCTCAGACACCAGCACTGCCCCGAGTGAAACGTAATCAGAGGATGGGGGCAATGTAGATGCGGGACAGCGAGAAGATCTCGGGCATCGGACCCTTGCTGAAGAGGTAGATTTTTTATGCAGGGAGAGAAAGCAATCGTTGAGACCAAGGCCACAAATGAAGGGGCAAAGAAGGAATGACAGAAGGCGGCAATGCAGAAAATGCAGGAAACGTAAGAGGAAGGAGGCAGCAATATCCGCGATGGAAGAAACGGCAGCCACAGTAGATAAAACTATTATCAATCTCTCGGATGTGCAATTGAACCAAGCAGAGAAACAGATCTTGGCTCTTGGGCTCTCATTCTGCCCTGAGAGTAGTTTTAATTATTGCCATACTAGGGTAGACATTTATAAATTTATAAGGAAACTGAAATTGGCTAAATATTATGCTATCAAACAACCAGCAGAACTACCCACTAAAGACATCTCCAATGCACATTTGAAATTATCCAAAGTATTGGTGGCCGGAGATATGCCACTACTCAAAACTATGTGTGAATTGACAACAGGTGGAAATGAGGCCAGTATGGAAACACAAGAGGTTGACATATCCGAGGGTATTAATGTCAGCAAGGCAGGGCACAGTCCGTTCAGAGCACCTTCCGTGTTTGTACCAACTATGCCATGTGATGCCATTGATATATTTCATGACAGACTGATTGATGAACTGAAAATTCTTAACCATGCCACTTTTAAATACAGCAACAAAGCGACACAACAACAAATAAACTACAATAACCTCATGCTGAAACTGAAGAAAAATTCGGCAATTATCGTGAATAAATCCGACAAAGGAGGGAATGTAGTTATTTGGGGCACTGCTGAGTATAAAAAGGAGGCATACCGACATCTTAATGATGAGCATTGTTATAAGAAAACCAACATGGCATTAGTCAAAAAAATAAGGCTCAATTACAGAGATGAACTTATGATGTGGAAGAGAAATGGCTTGATTTCCAGGGATGAATATTCTTTTCTCTACAATGAATTCCCCATGATGCCCACATTGTATTTCATCCCAAAGGTGCACAAAAATGAATTACCGGTTCCTGAAAGACCAATTATATCGGCACAAAAGAGCCTGTTTGAGAACACTTCAAAGTATGTGGATTTTTTCTGCAGGAATTTGTGTTGAGCCTACCGATCTACATTCGTGATACTACTGATTTCCTGTGTAAACTGAGAGAGCAAACTTGGGAAGAGAATTTTATATTCTTAGCAATGGACATATCTGCACTTTATACTAGTATCAAACATTCAGATGGGATGAAGGCAGTAAAATACTATCTTGACAAACCACCTATGGAAATGTACAACCACAACGAAATGTTACTGAATATGGTGTATTGGTGCCTTAATAACAATGTATTTCTCTTTGATGGCATGTTATTTCAACAGCTGCGTGGTGTTGCGATGGGGGCATGCTTCTCCCCCAGTTATGCATGCCTCCATGTGGGCTGGTGGGAGGAGCATGTCCTCAAAGTAAACCACTGCAGCGAATACAGGTCACATGTTGTTAAATGGTGGAGGTACATAGACAATGTGTTTGTGATTTGGAGGGGGAGCATGACACAAGCACAGCAATTTGTGAATAACATCAATATCAATGACCTTAACCTGCGATTACTGCCCATATAGATGCTTATACCACAAATGTCTTAGATGTTCAGGTCTACATTGAAAAAGGTAAAATGGAGACTCGCCTTTTTAGAAAGTCTACAGCAGGCAATTCAGTGCTTCATGCACGTAGTTTTCATCCTCGCCACACCATTGCCAGCATCCCCTATGGTGAATTTCTCCGTAGCCGGAGAGCCTGTAGCACGGAGATAGACCTTAAGCAACAGCAAACTGAGGCTAAGATACGCTTCATTGAAAGAGGGTATAAGCCTGTACTGTTAGAGAGAGCCCTTAAGAAGGCCAACAGTACAGACATGTTACAGACATGTAAACCCAGCACAATGAGCAATAAAGAGGTTACCCCTGACAGCACTGATGTTCTAGATACCTCAGAAGAGAGTAAGGCAACCATAAGAGTGATAACCACATACAGCAGACAAGCAAAGAGGATAATGACAATTATTAACCATCAATGGCCTATTGTCCTCACAGATCCCACTTTAAAACAGATATTACCTGCTAAACCGACTGTTACCTTTTGCAGGGCATACTCTATGCGCAATGAGCTGGTGCGCACTAGCCCTGAGACGTGCAAGGCCGGTAGTTGGCTTACACCGAGGAGAGGATTTTATAAATGTAATACATGCAGGGCATGCAAATTTGGGACCAATGTCACGTCCTACAAAACTGCTTTTTCAAAAGAAACTAGAGAGTTGACTGGGCACTTTACATGCAGAACTGACCATGCGGTCGATGTTTTACAGTGTAGCTGCAAGATGCGCTACATAGGAAGCACGAAGCTACAAGTTTATGTCCGCATTTTGCAACATCTACGGGCTATAGTCAATTCAGACCCGACGTACCCAGTCACGAGACATTTCAGAGCTGTGCATGATAATGACCTTAGCTGTTTGCAATACTTCGTCATTGATTCTGTTCAGGCATATCCTAGAGGAGGTAACCGTGAAAAGCAGCTACGTAGATTGGAATCAGAAATACATTATGCTATTAGATACAAAGGCTCCATTAGGTCTGAACATGGGAGAAGATCTGTACAATTATCTATAGCACTCCATCTACTGCAACAGGTTTCAGAAGTTCCCTCAGTTATCAGACACGATACTTTCTCTATGACTGTCACTAGCTGTATCTCTACAATTTTGGGGCAAGTGTTGGCATTATTCAGCACTTAGGTGTAATAGTAGAGGTTTTCTCATCTAGGTACAGATAGAATATTTTAACTTTTCCTCGTGCTTACTAGAATAATTTTTTATATATTTTTTAAAACACTTATGGTTTTTAGGGATATTAGATTTTTTCACTATTTTTCACTGCACATTTGGTATAGGGTAGTGTACATTAATCATGAACTAAGGACAATATGTATGGGATACAATTACGGAAGTTTCTATTCTGCTTAATAACTGCTTTGTTTACAACGTATTCTACATTCAGAATTTATGGGAAGGCAACAAGATTGGCCTTTATACAGACTCATTGCGGAGTGTATTTGACCTAGTCATCCATGCAGGCAATATGATGGCTATAAGGGACCCTTTAGACCAGTTTGTATTTTCTCTGTAGTGCATGGTTAATTATAGAGTAGATCTGCATTTTTTCATAGGTGACCCATGTGCAGCATCAGAGTGAGGACTACAATTTAGTAGCCATTGTATATACTTTCACTAGGCTGTTCAATTTTTTAAGGACCATGGTGACAACTTGCCTAAAGATAAAGCACTTGCACTTTAGCGTATTTGTACATTATAATATCATAGTACTGTAATTGTTGCGGATTTGCACAGTAAGAATGATCATGCGTATTTTGCACAGTATAGAATGTTAATTTAGCGTATTTGCACACTTAAATATCATAGTACTGTAATATCTGCGTATTTGCACGGCAAGACTGTTTGTGTCACTATGCTAGATACCATGATGTTTATTAATTACAAACATTCCACAGAATGGAGGCTGGGTGCAGCAATCATACACCCATAGGATTATAATGTCCTTTTGTTACAGCTGTGGTATACTATGTTACTCATTAGTGACTGACTTGCCCCTCGGTGTCTTAGTAATCACATATGTATAAGCAGGATCATATGAGGGAGGCCAATATAGCACGACCCACAACATAAGAAGGGCGGCATACTTGCTGCATTTTGGGGTTTTACAATTTCTTAGTTATATAATTATGGTCTGTACTGTGGATCCGGTATAACTATACACTATCCAATACTTTAAAATTTAGCATTTTGCACTTTTTTTAGATTATCAATGTGCATTGTTCCTAGATGTATCCAATTAGATGGTATGTCAAATGTAATGAAGGTAAAAACAATAAGCAAAATTATGTATATCATATACGTTGTTTCAATCCAATTGATATATGGCAAATTTGGTTAACTAGGTATCTTTCGTTTGTAGTATGTCCTCTATTTCAGATCCTTCTCCCACCTCGCCGCCAAGACCTGGAACACCCTTCCACTAAGCCTACGACAGACCCAAGACCTGCTGACCTTCAGGAGGCTACTCAAGACCTGGTTGTTCGACCAGTAGCAGCACCTTCCCCCCCTTTTTTTCTCCCCCAGCGCCTTGAGACCCTCGCGGGTAAGTAGTGCGCTTTACAAATTCTGTGATTGATTGATGTGAGGTGTTGGGTTTTCCTTTAAATGGTTTCCAAAAAAGCAGCGCGATCATGTGATCAAGGCCACAGGACGTGGCCGAAACGCGTCATGGGCAGCACGAGCATCGTCAATAAAACATAATATTTGAGCACCAGCAAGACACTGGAGTCCGTTGCATCTATTTATGAATGCAGGAATAGCATTTGGATGCGTTGTTTTGGATATATATATATATATATATATATATATATTCACTGAAAAAAACATAGGTTTCAGGCACGTTATAGTTCGAAATTAGCTTTTAAAAAACCTTAGAAATTCACTGAAAAAACCATAGGTTTCAGGGACGTTAGTTGGACATTTCACTCGTATAAAACCATAGAAATGTCCCCGTTATAGTTAGTTCAGCTTACTGAATACATGCGTTAGTGACTAAACTGTCTGAATGTGTGCATCAGTATGTCTGTTGTTGTGTACGCTGCTGCATGTGTTGGTCAGTAGCTACATGAGTGTCTATATGGATTATTGATTGGTTGCCTGAGTATTTGTATGGGAGGCTGAGTGTGTGTGTGGGTGGGTGGGAGGTGTGTGACTCTGTGCATAGATGTGTGAGTGGTTGATTCACTGGATGTATGGGTTCAAGATTGCATGTGGAAACAGCTGTATGGGCGGGTGAGTGTGTGTATGGGTGTGTTGGTGAGAGATTGGATGTCTCAGTGGTACATGTCCAAGTAACTACATATGTAAAAGGCAGTGTATGTGAGAGTTGGAGTATATAAATGACTATATGTGAGAGTCAGTGATTGTGAGAGTGGCTGTATGGATGAGTGTGGATTTGTATCAGTGATTGTATAAGAGAGTAAGTATGTGTTAGTATATGTTTGAATAAGTGAGGTGGTGTGTGTATAACTGTATAGCTGAGGAAATGGGAGTGTGATTGATTCTTTGCATGACTGACAAGGTGTGTGAGTAACTCCATGCGTGAGTGGCGGTGAGTGAGTGTCTGTATAAGTGTATCAGTGCATATGATAGTGTTGTATTGATGAGTGACTGTATGTATGAGTGATTGTATGGGTAAATGAGTGGATGTGTGTGTAGACCTAGGAATCAGTGAGTGCGTATGTAGTAACTGGTATTGGTGTGTCGATGGTTTCGAAAATGGTAGTCTGTATTTTACAGTGGGTGTATCAAAGGTTATATTAGAGTGTGAGGAGGTGCATCAGATGTTCACGTGGATGATGTCATCAGTGATGTCATCAGTGATGTCACTGACCATGTCATGAATGATGTAATATGTGACGTCATCAGCAGTGCATTGTGGGGGCGCGAGTTATACTTATCTGTACTAACTATAACGGGGGAATTTCTATGTTTTATACAAGTGAAATGTCCAACTCACTATAACGTCCCTGAAACCTATGGTTTTTTCAGTGAATTTCAAAGGTTTTTAAAATGCTAATTTCTAACTATAACGTGCCTGAAACCTATGGTTTTTTCAGTGAATTTCAAAGGTTTTTTAAATGCTAATTTCTATCTATAACATAGCAGTCGCGTTTGCAGAGTGGTGGAGAAAGGTGAGCGTGGCCTTCAAACACCTTTTAGCAATCCCACTGTGTGGGATTTAGCGGACATAACAGGAGGGATAGTTAGCCCCCAACGTCAACCTTGGCGGCCAACTACCCCTTTTATTACCTCCAGTAAATCCCACACAGCAGAATTGCTAACTTGTTATATCAGGCCCCACCCCTCCCTGCAGCACTCTGCAAACGCGCCCGCTGGTGCGTTCTACGTTGGGGGATTAAGTCCCCTCAATCCTGAGGGTCCCTGGGGGCCAACTACCCCACCATGTACCTTCAATTTGCGCCACAGAGCTGCGTTGCAGAGAGGTGGTCTGAGGCCACGCCCTTTTTACACCTCTCTGCAACGCAGCTCTGTGGCGCAAACTGAAGGTACCTGGTGGGCTAGTTGGCCCCCAGGGACCCTCAGGATTGAAGGGGACTTAATCCCCCAAGTTGCTACATGCCAGGGGGCTCATTTGCACACTTGCCATATCAGGCCCCACCCCCTCCCTGCACCACTGTGCAAACGCACCCCCTGGCACGTTGTAAGTTGGGGAATTAATTCCCCTTCAATCCTGAGGGTCCCTGGGGGCCAACTAGCCCACCATGTACCTTCAATTTGCGCCACAGAGCTGCGTTGCAGAGAGGTGGTCTGAGGCCACGCCCCTTTTTACACCTCTCTGCAACGCAGCTCTGTGGTGCAAACTGAAGGTACCTGGTGGGCTAGTTGGCCCCCAGGGACCCTCAGGATTCAAGGGGACTTAATCCCCCAAGTTACAACGCGCCAGGGGGCCCATTTGCACACTTGCCATATCAGGCCCCGCCCCCTCCCTTCACCAATGTGCAAACGCGCCCGTGTCGCATTTTAAGTTGGGGGATTAAGTCCCCTTGAATCCTGAGGGTCCCTGGGGTCCAACTAGCCCACCAGGTACCTCCAGTAAGCGCCACAGAGCTGCGTTGCAGAGAGGTGTTCAAAGGGGCGTGGCCTCGGACCACCTCTCTGCAAGGCAGCCCTGTGGCGCATACTGGAGGTACCTGGTGGGCTAGTTGGCCCCCAGGGACCCCCAGTATTGAAGGGGAATTAATTACCCAACTTAAAACGCGCCACAGGGCGCGTTTGCAGAGTGTTGCTGGGAGGGGGAGGGGCCTCGGCACGATGCCGGTCTTTTTTTAAATTTCTTTTTTTTTAGAAGGGGGGCTGTGTGGCCCCCCTTCTTTTTCCTTTTTTTGGGCCTTGGGGACCCCATCCCCCAGGGTCTGACCCCTTTTTTAAAAAATGTTTTAAAAATTTAACCGGAAGAGGGCGGCATGCGCCCCCCTCCCGTGGCCAATTCCGGCCCCGGGGACCCCATCCCCCGGGGCATTGCCACATTTATTTATTTTTAAAAGGAGGGGGGCTGCGTGGCCCCCCTCCTGAGGCCTGTATTGGCCCCGGGGACCCCATCCCCCGGGGCCGGCCTTTATTTATATATATTTTTTTGGGGGCAAGGGGGGCCGCGTGGCCCCCCTCCCGGGCCACTTCTAGCCCCGGGGACCCCATCCCCCGGGGCAGGCCCTATCCGTTGGGGACCGTGGGGGGAGCCCCAATGCCCCCACGGTCCCGCCGGCTCCCCGCGTCCTGCAGGAGCCGGCATTGCTTTTCCACACGGGGAGCTGCTGACATGCAGCTCCCCGTGTGGAAAAGCAATCTGGTTTGAATTTTGGAAGCGAGAGCAGGTTTCCCTGCTTTCGCTTCCAAAATCCAAACCAGTGTTTGCTATGGCAGGGCGGGAGCCGTGAGGCTCCCGTCCTTCCATAGCAAACAGCAGTGTCCCGGGGGTGGGCACCCCGGGACACTGCAGGAGCCGGCCCTGGGGGGTGGCGGTTCCCAGGGCCATCACGAGCTCCAGGAGGGGGTCCGCGCGGCGCCCCTCCCTATGTGATTAAAGCCCCGGGGAGGTGGTGTTCCCCGGGGCTCGGGGGTCCCCCGCATTTCCATTTTAGTGCCCCGGGGAGGTGGCGGTCCCCGGGGTGTGTGGGGGGGCTCGAGCCCCCCCCCACACAGGATTGTTTTATTTTTTGAAAACTAGCCCCGGGGGGTGGCGTTCCCCGGGGCTGTGGGGGGCCGTGTGCCCCCGCGAATACTTAATCAAAGCCCCAGTGGGTGGCGGTCCCCGGGGCTTGGGGGGCTTTGGAGGCCCCCCACACATTTAAAAAGAAGCCCCAGGGGTGGCGGTCCCCGGGGCTGTGGGAGGGCCGAGTGCCCTCCCGCACATCATTTTAACCAAGCCCCGGGGGTAGCGGTCCCCGGGGCTGCGGGGGCCCCCGCGGGCCCCCGCATATATTTTTTGCAAATGCCCCCGGGACCTGGCCCACCCGGGTGCCTCAATTAAATGAAGCGCGGGAGCCCGCGCTTCATTTTTTTAAAAAATTCGGCGGGATTCGCGGACCCAGCGTGAATTTCGCTGAAATGTAAAAAAAATAAATGCTTATTTTGGCCCTGGGGGTCCTTGTGGGACCCCCTGAGCAGGCCTAGGGGGTCAGGGTGTTTCTACCCTGCCCCCTTTTCTTGTTTTTCGCGGTTGTTTCCCTGTTTTCTTGTGACTCGGTTCTACCGAGTCACAAGATGGCTGCCAACACTTCCTGGTTTGGAGTGTTGACAGCCAATTAGAATAAAGCTCATGGTCGGGAGGGTCCGCGGATCCACCGTGCCTCTAGATATTGAAACTTTTATTTTTTGATTTTCTCAGCAACTTATGAACGGATTTACACCATTTAAAAAAAAGGGCTCTTTCTGAACCAAGGGCTACCTTTTTGCCAAATTTGGTGTAATTCCGTTCAGCAGTTCGAGCTGTAGCCGTGTCTAAAGTTTCCTATGGGAAATTGATTTTCCGACCCTTGACCTTGCCAGGTAGGTCGCTCCCCCCGCCACACAGCTCCGCCTGTGTTGTCCGCCCGCTGCTGCTGGTAAGAACGCCCTTCCCTTTTCCTTCTGTACCCCGTTGCCCCATTTGTACTGTGCCCGCATTTGTCTGTTTTCTCACCCCTTTTTTTCCTTCTGTACCCCGTTGCCCCATTTGTACTGTGCCCGCATTTGTCTGTTTTCTCGCCCTTTTTTCCTTCTGTACCCCCGTTGCCCCATTTGTACTGTGCCCGCATTTGTCTGTTTTCTCGCCCCTTTTTTTCCTTCTGTACCCCCGTTGCCCCATTTGTACTGTGCCCGCATTTGTCTGCTTTCTCGCCCCTTTTTTTCCTTCTGTACCCCCGTTGCCCCTTTTGTACTGTGCCCGCATTTGTCTGTTTTCTCGCCCCTTTTTTTCCTTCTGTACCCCCGTTGCCCCTTTTGTACTGTGCCCGCATTTGTCTGTTTTCTCGCCCCTTTTTTTCCTTCTGTACCCCCGTTGCCCCATTTGTACTGTGCCCGCATTTGTCTATTTTCTCGCCCCTTTTTTCCTTCTGTACCCCGTTGCCCCATTTGTACTGTGCCCGCATTTGTCTGCTTTCTCGCCCCTTTTTTTCCTTTTGTACCCCGTTGCCCCTTTTGTACTGTGCCCGCATTTGTCTGTTTTCTCGCCCCTTTTTTTCCTTCTGTACCCCGTTGCCCCTTTTGTACTGTGCCCGCATTTGTCTGTTTTCTCGCCCTTTTTTTCCTTCTGTACCCCGTTGCCCCATTTGTACTGTGCCCGCATTTGTCTGTTTTCTCGCCCTTTTTTTCCTTCTGTACCCCCGTTGCCCCATTTGTACTGTGCCCGCATTTGTCTGCTTTCTCGCCCTTTTTTTCCTTCTGTACCCCCGTTGCCCCTTTTGTACTGTGCCCGCATTTGTCTGTTTTCTCGCCCCTTTTTTCCTTTTGTACCCCCGTTGCCCCTTTTGTACTGTGCCCGCATTTGTCTGTTTTCTCGCCCCTTTTTTTCCTTCTGTACCCCGTTGCCCCATTTGTACTGTGCCCGCATTTGTCTGTTTTCTCGCCCCTTTTTTCCTTCTGTACCCCCGTTGCCCCATTTGTACTGTGCCCGCATTTGTCTGCTTTCTCGCCCCTTTTTTCCTTCTGTACCCCCGTTGCCCCTTTTGTACTGTGCCCGCATTTGTCTGTTTTCTCGCCCCTTTTTTCCTTCTGTACCCCTGTTGCCCCTTTTGTACTGTGCCCGCATTTGTCTGTTTTCTCGCCCCTTTTTTCCTTCTGTACCCCCGTTGCCCCTTTTGTACTGTGCCCGCATTTGTCTGTTTTCTCGCCCCTTTTTTTCCTTCTGTACCCCCGTTGCCCCATTTGTACTGTGCCCGCATTTGTCTGCTTTCTCACCCCTTTTTTTCCTTCTGTACCCCGTTGCCCCTTTTGTACTGTGCCCGCATTTGTCTGTTTTCTCGCCCCTTTTTTTCCTTCTGTACCCCCGTTGCCCCTTTTGTACTGTGCCCGCATTTGTCTGTTTTCTCGCCCCTTTTTTCCTTCTGTACCCCGTTGCCCCATTTGTACTGTGCCCACATTTGTCTGTTTTCTCGCCCTTTTTTTCCTTCTGTACCCCGTTGCCCCATTTGTACTGTGCCCGCATTTGTCTGCTTTCTCGCCCCTTTTTTCCTTCTGTACCCCCGTTGCCCCTTTTGTACTGTGCCCGCATTTGTCTGTTTTCTCGCCCCTTTTTTCCTTCTGTACCCCCGTTGCCTCTCGCCATTCCCGCCGCTGCGTCCCTGCGGCCCCGCCCCCTGACTGCCCATTCGCTGCCCCTGCCTCCCGCCTCCCAGCTGCTCCTCCCTCCCACCTCCCCATAAATGGCGGCCGCTGCGCTGGCGCGCCGCTGGCGCGCCTAAGGCAAGCCCGTCTGCGCCCGTCCGCGACTGGACCGCGCCCAGCGCCAGAACCCCTGGCCCCCGCAGCAGCCAACCCACCCACCGGACCTATGACACCGCCACCCTCAACGCACTCAACACCGGCCGAATCCCCGGCTGCCACCGTGCCACCCCAGGACGCACCCACGGACCCTTCGCCTGCCAATCTTGCAAGTTCTCCTGCCTCCGGACCTGCACTGCACCCGCCACGCCGAGCACCAGCAGCAACCACCTGAAGTGCATCCTGCTCAACACCCGCTCCGTCCACAGACACGCCGTGGAACTTTGGAACCTGCTCGACTCCACATCACCAGACGTCGCTTTCCTCACGGAAACATGGATGAACGCCTCCTCAGCGCCCGACATCGCCATCCCGGACGGATACAAGATCACCCGAAAGGACCGCGCCAACCAGACCGGAGGAGGCATCGCCATCGTCCACAAGAACATCATCCGCATTACGACCAACTCCGACGACACCTTCACAGCCGGCGAACACCTGCACTTCCAGATACACACTGACCCCAAGACCACCCTCAGAGGCTCCCTCATCTACAGACCCCCAGGACCACGCACACAATTCAGCGAAGACATCGCCGACCTCATCAGCCCGCACGCCCTCCTCTCGGCCGACTACATCCTCCTTGGGGACCTCAACTTCCACCTAGAGAACAACAACGATCGCAACACCACCACCCTGCTGGACAACCTCGCCAACCTCGGACTCAAGCAACTGGTGACCACCCCCACACACCACGCCGGCCACACGCTTGACCCCGTCTTCTCCTCCAGCAAGGACATCTCCTTCAGCCACACCACCGGACTCCACTGTACAGACCACAGCTGCGTCCACTTCAGCTTCAGCAGGACCACCACGCACCACCACCCGCAACAGCTCCCGCGCAGAAGCTGGAACAAGATCACCACCGACCAACTCACCACATCCCTGAGCCAGAACCCTCCCGCCAGCTCAACGAACCCCAACCAAGCCGCCAGCAACCTCACAAGATGGATCACCAACTGCGCTGACATCCTCGCCCCATTGAAGACCCCCCAATCAGACCCGGCAACATGAAAGCACCCTGGTTCACCGACGAACTCAAGAAATCCAAGAAGAACTGCCGGGCCCTCGAGAAAGCATGGCGCAGAGACCCGACTGCAGACAACATGACCACCCTCAAACACGCCACCCGAAAACACCACCAGCTGATCCACACCACCAAGAAAACCGCATTCAAGGAACGACTGGACAACAACGCCCACAACAGCAAGGAACTCTTCATCATCGTCAAAGAGCTCTCGAACCCCAGCGCCGGAAACAACGACATCACCCCTCGCAAGACCTCTGCAACTCGCTCGCCTCGTTCTTCCACAGCAAGATCGCAGACATACACAACAGTTTCAGCACACAGCCGACGTACCCTACAACCGTTCCAACGTCCCCCACCTCCACCCTCCGAGCCTGGACCCCGATCAACACCGAAGACACTATCCGCACGATGAACTCCATCCACTCCGGATCACCAACCGACCCCTGCCCTCACCACATCTTCAACAAGGCCGACGCCGTCATCGCACCCCACCTCCGGGACATCATCAACACCTCCTTCGACACCGCCACCTTCCCAGAGAGCTGGAAGCACGCCGAACTCTGCGCCCTACTGAAGAAACCGTCAGCGGACCCCACCGACCTCAAAAACTACCGCCCCATCTCGCTCCTTCCTTTTCCTGCCAAAGTCATCGAGAAGACCGTCAACAGACAACTGGCCGCCTTCATCGAGACGAATGGATCCCTCGACCACTCACAGTCCGGCTTCCGGGCCAACCACAGCACCGAGACCGCCCTCATCGCAGCCACCGACGACATCCGAGCCCTGCTCGACAACGGGGAAACAGCGGCCCTCATCCTCCTGGACCTCTCCGCAGCGTTCGACACAGTCTGCCACCGCACCCTAGTGCAACGCCTGAACAACGTCGGAATCCAAGAGAAGGCACTGGAGTGGATCATCTCCTTCCTCGCCGGAAGAACCCAGAGAGTCCGCCTCCCCCGTTCAGTTCCGAGGCCACCGAAGTCATCTGCGGCGTACCACAAGGATCATCACTCAGCCCCACCCTCTTCAACGTCTACATGAGCCCCCTCGCAGCCATCGCACGCTAACACAACCTCAACATCATCTCCTACGCCGACGACACCCAGCTGATCCTCTCCCTCACCAACGACCCCACAACCGCCAAAACCAACCTACATGAAGGGATGAAGGACGTAGCCGAGTGGATGAGGAACAGCCGCCTGAAACTGAACTCAGATAAGACGGAAGTCCTCATCCTAGGATCATCACCCTCCGCCTGGGACGACTCCTGGTGGCCCCCTGCCCTGGGCAACGCACCCAAACCAACGGACCACGCACGCAACCTGGGCTTCATCCTGGACTCCTCCCTCTCAATGACCAGACAAGTCAACGCCGTCTCCTCGTCTTGCTTCAACATCCTACGCATGCTGCGGAAGATCTTCCGGTGGATCCCCACCGAAACCAGGAAGACAGTCACCCAGGCCCTCGTCACCAGCCGACTGGACTACGGCAACTCCCTCTACGCCGGAACCACAGCCAAACTTCAGAAAAGACTCCAACGCATCCAGAACGCCTCAGCTCGACTCATCCTGGACATCCCCGGACACAGCCACATCGCCGGACACCTGAGAGACCTGCACTGGCTCCCCGTCAGCAAGAGAATCACGTTCCGACTCCTCACCCACGCACACAAAGCTCTCCACAACCAAGGCCCCAGATACCTCAACGACCGTCTGACCTTCTACACTCCCACCCGCCAGCTACGATCGACCAACCATGCCCTCGCCGCCGTCCCCCGCATCCGAAGAGCCACAACGGGAGGAAGATCCTTCTCCTACCTGGCTGCCAAGACGTGGAACTCCCTACCCATCCACCTCCGCCTGACCCAAGACCACCTCTCCTTCAGGAAGCAACTCAAGACCTGGCTGTTCGAACAGTAGCGGACCCCCCTCCCCCTAGCGCCTTGAGACCCTCCGGGTGAGTAGCGCGCTATACAAATGCTTGATTGATTGACCTCTTTTTTTTTAATTTCTCAGGAACTACTGAACGGATTTACACCATTTTACAAAAAGGGCTCTTTCTGAACCAAGGGCTACCGTAGTGTAGCTCCTATTTCCCTAATAGGCTCTGCGAATTGGAATAATATATCCTATAGGTTTGACATAGGACTAAGGTCAGTATGTCCCTATCGAGTATATTAAACTTAATTACTTGTGCCAGCTAGCTCAGAGGCCACTAGAAACTCCTTGACAACAAGAAGGGAGTAGTTTCTGGCAGCCGCAAAACATGACCACTATGTTTCCCTTTAGAATCAGAACGTGTCCCAGAGTCGTGGAAAAAATAGATAACTATTTCACTCAGCTCAATCGTGCATGCTTAGTTTTCTCCAAGCTACACAGAAAGGAATAGACGGGCGTTTTCAATAAAAGATTTATTGAACAGTCTTGTTTCTGGTGTGAGCAGTAGAAATAAATAATACTGCGATAGCATTATCTTTTAGTACATATGCTGTTACATAAATAACACAGACTAAAAATGCGAGTACTCATATGATGCATTTCTAAGCTAGTTCTACCCCAATGTACCTAACCTAACCTAGGTGTAGGGAGCGGTATGAAGTAGGTGAAGTATTCCTTACTATGGTATACTAAGAGTATGTTAAGCCTAGTATGCCTAGTATGCCAAGAGTCCCTCTAGGTTCTTATCAGCTCCATACCTGAAGAATGAGAGAGGTAGGAATCTCTTTGCCAGACTCAAACTCCAACACCCCGCAAGGGAAGTCAGATCACTGGAAGCTGGACTCTCTGCGTGCAGGGATGACAGCGTCTTCTCAGTGCGTCAGGCCGGGAAACGGGCTCCTCTGAAGTCGAGGTCTCCTCTAGTTTACAGGGCTAGGGAAGGTATATTTATACCTGAGAGTACCTAGGAATGTTAGTATTGACGTGAGTCGGACAGCGAAAGACGTCATGAATGAACCCCTAAGGAATAACGGTTCATGCATAATATATGAGTCCTTGAAGAAATCAATAGTCCTGGACTAGGGAAACTCCCGCAGCCTAAGGGTCTGTTCTTCATGTACTCGTTGTGACGTTAGGGTGGACGGATGTCGGAGACCATGCCTGTATTTGGAGTGCACGGTTTAATACCTAAATAAGGCCTGGGAATTTATGCGTATATAAGGGCAGGGCGAATTGTGCCTATATAAGGACATGATACTGGAAAGCCCGTTATGGACACCCTAAGAGGAATACAACACCCACTCCACTTTCGTGTATACGATAATACTAAAATGCTAAACATTTAAAATGCTAAACATAAAATGGAGTACCGCATATTTAAAAAATATTTCTTAAAAGTATTAAAAAACATAGTAAAAAATGCAAAAGGTACTGTACATTTGAAGCAACAGCTTTTCATTTCAGGCATAAAGTTCGAAAATAAATGCAATTGGAATGAAATAAGCAGTAATATTTACATGTGACAGAAAATGATCGATAAGTTGTTCAAAAATCAAAGTCATTTCATGTCATGAAAATTAATGAACTGTTTTAGACACACAAGATGACTAAGTGTCTGTGGAAGTACCGCCAAGTCTGTACTATAAGGCTAGTTCTACTTTAAGCAGATTGAAGTGCCATTTTAGTTCGAAAAATGGGAAAAAGTTCAATTTTGGTAGAGTTCCAAGTTTTTGTAGAATGAAGGCCAAATTGTTACTGCATCTCTGGAACACTGTATGCTGAATCAGAGTCAGTTTACGGGTCTGGTGTAAACATGAGATCATCTATTTCTATAGACAAAACATCATCCACTGTAGTTGGTGTTAGTTGGAACACCTCGTGAAGCAGGTTAATCGCACAGAGATGTGAAGCATCGCTTTCAGCATTGGTCGCCGCAACAATGTTCGCGTCCGTTGTTACCTGTGTGCCTGTAGATCTTTCTGGTACCTCAGCAGCAGCCGGAAGCGTCTGTGAGATCTCAATGAATGCTGACATCAGGATTGGTAGCCTCTGGGGACAACACAGAGCATGGGCCGTTATCTGGTCCAGCAGAGTATCGATATCCGTTGGCGTATCCGATGGATATGTTAGACAGGTGTCCAACACGCATTCTACACCGCATAGCAGGCATCGTAGAACAGGTAAGATGCAATCTTGCCAGATTGGTCTGAATGACAGGAACCACGTGGTATTAAGGTCCCGTAGACGATTTATGCCCAAAAGCTGTACTATTTGCTCACAGCACTTTCGTTCAAGGAGAGCTTTCTCCATTTCGCTCGGAGTGATGTCGGCGAATAGGCTGGCCATAGCGCAATAGCAGGAAGAGAAATAGAATTCCGGCAACAAGTGCTAGAATTAATGGTATGCCACCAAACACCGAATGTGCAAAGTTCGGGATGATTCCGAGTATCGCCTGGAAAGGTGCTAACAGACCGGTACAGATGCTCTTAAATACATGTATAATTCCACTTGTATCATACATGTTGAAGATACGTGTTATCATTTCTACGAAATGTATAGGGCAGTTTGTACGTATTAAAGTCTGTATCTCAGCCAAAGTCCTTGCTATTTGTAGATCATAGGTTTCTTTGGCCGAGGTCAAAGGCACTGTTTGCTGTAAAAGCATGGCTTTCATTCTGCTCAAAGTATCAAATCTTATAAAAGAGACGTTCAGCGAAGGCCATAGAGGCGACTCCCTGACTGTGTCTATTGGGGCAAACAATACTTGCATACAGCAAGTGACCCTGGAGTTGACCGTTACTAGATATGGGATGCCTGGCAGCATGCCACAGCAACTCTGATCATTCAACATGAGGTAACTCCCATTAGAAAGTTGTCCAAACGTTGGATTAATCACAGCAGCTGGTGTACCCTGCTGATGGCAAGACAAATTTGCCACAGAACCATTACAAGCCCCGTGTAAGGAAATGTCCTGACATAATCTAATTAACAGCCCTCATCACCCCCCCATGCCCCCTGTTCTTCTCATGATGCCCAGTTGACCTCTGGAATGCCCTCCTGCACCCTTTAATTCCACTTCAATCCTGCAACCTTAACACCCCTCACATCCCCCCACCTGGCTTCCCACCCTGTCCACTCCCTAGACCTCCATCCCCGACCAGCATGGAACATACACCTCTCCCCCCCGACCTCCTAGCCCCCTTCAATATCTCACTTCTTACCCAGTCACTCCTCAATATTGAACTCCACCTCGCAACCCTCGTGTTAGAACTCTCTTCTCTCAGAAATGATGTCAACTCCCTCTCCTCAAGGAACCCCTCCAATCATACCTATCCCTTTGATTCCGTACAAACTAACACTGCACCCCATCACCAAGGGAATAATTCCCCTTACAACAATTCTCAACCTGGACCGCCTTGCAGTAAATGTTTACTCAGCCCACCCTCCTCCCTGAGCTATCTTCCCTCCACCAACCCCCTCGACCTCAATAAATCCCATTCCCCCATCACCTCGACTATGAACACCCTTTCACCTCACTTAGCTATCCCTGTGATCCTGGGGACAAGTAGGATCCCTTCCTCCCCAGTCTCGCCTAGACCCCCACAACAACTCACCACTATCCATTCCTGTTCCCCCACAAAAAACGACCCTAAACGCCTCAACTGCATGCTGGTTAACTGCCGATCAGCAGCCTGTCATGCAACAGAAATCGCGGAAACTATCCTTAGTGATGCCATTGACGTCGCCTTTCTCACAGAAACCTGGCTTAATGCCCACTCGTCATCAATCCTTGACCTGCTCTCTCCCCCTGGTTACTCCATCCTCAGAAAAGACAGAATTGATAAAATTGGAGGGGGCCTCGCCATAATCTATAAAGAAGAACTTCAACTCTCACCTGTCCTGCAATCTGACCATACTACTTTTGAATACCTTGGTGCTGAACTTACAGTTCAGGGTTCCCCCCTATTCGTCTACATAACATCTATCATCCCCCTGGTGACCCTCTTTCCTTTGTGGAAGAACTGTCTGATCTCCTTACCCATTCATCGATTTCCAATTCTAGAAACCTCTTCCTCGGAGACTTTAACCTCCACTGGAACAAAAATGATGATCCCTCGGTTAGTCTCATCAATGACTTACTTGATATCAGTGAATTGAAACAACTCTGCCATTCTCCAACTCACTCCAAAGGTGCCACTCTTGACGCTATCATCACTAGCAAGGAACTGGCTACTCTTTCACACATCATCCCCATTGACTGGTCCGACCACCACCTCATCCTCTTCACGATCAACAGCTCTGTGCCCCCCCCAACCACAAATACCACCAAACAAAAGAAATTGACTAGAAACCTTCACCTTATTCCTCTGGGCGAACTGGAGACTAAGATTAAAGCACAACTACAGATCACTCCTCTCTCCCAAAGTGCTAACGACCTTACGGAACACTACAACAAATCCATCGTTGAAGTCCTTGACCAAATCGCACCAGCCAAATTAAAACTGCAAAAACGTAACCCCTCCAAATCCTGGTTCAACACTGACCTCAACAATGAGAGACGCGCTCTTAGGCAGACCGAACGCACATGGAGGCAACACCCTTCCCCCTCAAATCTTGTCCTCCTCAGAGCCGCAAGGGCCAACTACAAAAAACACATCTTTAACGAAAAGGCCTCCTTCTTCCGCTCACAACTTGACCGTGCAAGAAAACGACCTAGGGAATTATTTAGCATTATCAAAAACCAAACTGCTTCAACTCCCCCAAAACTAATGGCTTCAGTCAAGAGATGTGAAGAAATTGCCAGCTTCTTCTCGGATAAAATCACTAAGATTGATCATTCCTTCGTCTTAACTCCCATCCCGTATAGCCTACCACCCCTCCTTAACATCCCCTCTAAGTCTCCATCCACAGCCACCCTTCCCCCGGACCCTTCCCAACCCCCCCCCCCCGCTGGCACCCCTTCTGAACCCTACTACACCATCCCCCAGCTAAAAAACAATGCATCCTGGAATAACTTCTGTCCAGTTTCAGAACGGGAAGTCCTCAACATCATCACCAAGCTTAAACCATCCTCGCACACCAGAGATCCCCTCCCTGCCTATCTTGTCCAAGACCTAAAACACATAATCGCCCCATATTGGACCACTATCATCAACTCCTCCCTAACCACCGGTAGTGTCCCTGCTTCCCTCCAACTAGGACAAATTACCCCCACCATCAAAAACGCTACAGTTGACCCCAATGACTTAAATAACCTGCGCCCTATTACTAACCTTCCGTTCCTATCTAAAGCCCTGGAAAAATGCACCCTGCTCCAGTTGGACAAACACATCGACTCATTCAACCTCTTGGACACATTACAATCAGGTTTTCGAAAGGGCTGCAGCACCGAAACTGCCATGCTCAACATTATTGATGACATCCACCACTCCCTAGACAAGGGCGAATCCTCCCTTCTCATTCTCCTTGACCTCTCTGCTGCTTTTGATACTGTTAACCACGCTGCCTTACTCAATATTCTCAAAGACCGTTTTGGCTTCAATGGTACTGTTCTCAAATGGTTCACCTCCTTTTTCCAAAACAGAACCCAACAAATTAAAGTCAGCGATTGCCTCTCTAAACCTTTGCCGGTCTCCTCGGGCGTCCCCCAGGGCTCTATTCTCTCTCCCACTCTATTCAACCTCTTCATGGAACCCCTCACCCTCATTCTTAAGCAAGCGAAAATCAGTTACCACCTCTATGCTGATGACACCCAACTTTACTGTAAGATCAAATCCCATGCAGACGTCTTACACCTCAACGAGGCCTTGACTAAGATTCAATTCTGGTTCCATCACAACCACCTCAAACTCAACCCTAAAAAACGGAAATCATTCTATTCTCCCCTAAAAACAACTCGCTCCCTATTCAACACTGGATCTCTGACATCAAAGCTCTCAACTGCACTCTTTCCATCTCTAACACAATCAAATCCCTCGGTATCAGCATCAATCAGAGCCTCAGCCTTACTCCCCACATAAAAAATTCAGCCAAAGGTGCTCTCTTTACACTCCATCATCTCAAGAAAATAAAACCCTTTATTCCTGCTGACGACTTTAAAACAGTGATGCAATCATTGGTCCTGTCGAGACTCGACTATGGTAATGCCATTCTCTCGGGAACCCCTAAAGTCCACCTAGCCCCTATCAAATCCGTACTTAACCTTGCGGCCAGACTTATTACTGACTGTAAACGGTTTGATCACATCTCCCCTGTCCTCAAAGACCTCAAATGGCTTCCTATTGAAGGCAGATCCACTTACAAGATTGCTTGCATCACGCACAAAGCCCTCCATCAAAGCACCCCATCTTACCTCTCTGATAAACTCCACAAAGCAGGCTGTACTAGAACAATGAGGAGCACTAACGCTCTCGTCCTAGTCCCTCCCTTATTAAAAAAGAAATCAACACAGTCACGCTCTTTCTCTGGAAATGCGCCCTCTGTCTGGAATGCCCTCCCTAAAGATCTACGTTGCAACCCCTCCTACCTCAGCTTCAAAAAAGACCTCAAGCTGCACCTTCTCAACCAATACTGGGGTCCTTAATACCTTGACCCCGGACACTAATTCCTACCCCTGACCCGACTGTATAGCTCCCCTCTATCTATTGTATCACCCCCTCCCCCACCCCTCCCTTAAACTCTTTCATTTACGGCCACCTCCCCCCTTTTTTTTACTTATTGGATAGTAACCACCTACATACACCTGCTTTCCCCTTACCCCTCGCCCTCCACAGTCGCCATTCACTTACATGCCCCCCCCTCTTCTTTTCACTAACTAACTTTGCTATCTATTAGCCCTACTATCTTCGATCAGTTGTTTGACTTATGCTTCCCTAGTTAATTACCTCATTTAAAATGAATACTGTTGCAAATTTTCAAATTGCCTTGTTCATTACCTCTATGTACAAAGTTATATTGCAATTCTGCATTACCAAACCTTGTAAAGCGCTCTGATACTCTTGGGTCCAGCCAGCGCTATATAAAACCTTTAAATAAATAAATAAATATAAGCGAAACGCTTAGTGCACGTTTACAGTTTGTACCGCTCAAAAACACTTCACGATCCCCACTCCAACATCTATATGTATACGGTAAATCCCAAGATGTCTTAATGTATTCCTTACCCAAACTTTCATATTTGCCTGCTTGCATTTGTCTGAGGCAATACTGAAACTGAAAAGTAGTCACAGGTAGTATGATTTTGCCATGAATAAGCCATTCTGTAGCTGGTTTTTCTGCCACTGTGAATGGTAATTTATCCAGTTTTTCAATGCTCAGCACTGTATACCTTGCTCCTCTTTGTGCCAATTCGATCTGTTTATCAGTGAGATTGTATTCTGCAAACAGAGCCGTTGTGTTGATAAAACGCCAAGGCACATAGCCCGCTCGCAAAGATTGCAGCGTCCAGCTTAATAACACAATAGAACGTAATTGAGATTGGCCTTATTGTAACATCGCCAAATATTGTTCTAGTATGTCGATAGCAGAGGATACAATGCCGTCCAGTGAATATATTCTGGAGGACAAAGTTGTTAACCCATTGTCGACCACAGAGAGTGTTTTCTCTAAATTAATACGATCAAGTTCACGCATTCGTTCTGCAGCCTCCATCTGTGATACTTTCCATGCTTCATTGTAGGCAGCATAAATGCCGGCATATATGAAACGTTTTTGACGCGGTTTTCTTGGTCCAAGCAAGAATTCCCTAAGGTCTGCGTCCTTTTTAAGTAAGGTTAAGTGTTGTTTCACATCCTGTAGTGTAGACTTATGCAGCCAATCGAGACATAATTTTCCTACACTGTGGGGCCGATTCCGATCTCGGTCGGAGGAGCACCCAATACCATTCGGTCGGGAAAAAAGCCATGCGAAAGCCTGTTTCCCGACCGATCCGTACAGCACACCGAACGAGTAAGTACGATGCGCACAACAGCACAGAATCCGGCCAAGCCGTACTCACCCAGACCAGGTCCTGTTCCCCGACCGAGGCGAATCCGGAAACGCTGAATCGAGTCGCACGGAAGGGAAAATGCAGCTCCGTCCGGCCGAACAAGTACGATGCGCTTTCCGTACGCGCCGAACCCGTCGCTACGCACGGCACGTCAAAGCATCCGGGAGAGGCGCACATAAGCTCCGATTCGCGCCACAACACGATCCACGGTTACGAGACGAACACGCCAGCGACGAGGACGACGCGAAGCGGCGAGGACGACGCGAAGCAACGAGAAGGACGAACGACACGAACCAACCATGAATCCCTTCGTCCCGATCATACCAATATTCTACATTTACTACCGGAACAGGCACGGACACGTACGGGCGCAGAAGGTAAGTCAGACACCAACCACAAAACACATACAACACGTACCACGACACATCACACACACACAGAGGGATGCAGAATATACTTACACCAGCAACAGCAGCACCATAGGGGCGGGATGCCCATCACCAATGCCACATATGCACACAGGGGCCTAAATGCGCACCACCACCCCTACCCAGGGGGGGCAGGATGCCTACCACCACCCTGAGCCAGGGGGGGCTGGATGCCCACCACTACTACCACCCTGAGCCAGGGGGCTGGATGCCTACCACTACTACCACCCACACCCAGGGGGGCTGGATGCCTACCACTACTACCACCCTCACCCAGGGGGACTGGATGCCTACCACTACTACCACCCTCAGCCAGGGGGGCTGGATGCCTACCACTACTACCACCCACACCCAGGGGGCTGGATGCCTACCACCACCCTTAGCCAGGGGGCTGGATGCCTACCACTACTACCACCCTCACCCAGGGGGCTGGATGCCTACCACTACTACCACCCTCACCCAGGGGGCTGGATGCCTACCACTACTACCACCCTGAGCCAGGGGGGCTAGATGCCTACCACTACTACCACCCTTAGCCAGGGGGGCTGGATGCCTACCACTACTACCACCCTCACCCAGGGGGCCGGATGCCTACCACTACTACCACCCTCAGCCAGGGGGCTGGATGCCTACCACTACTACCACCCACACCCAGGGGGGCTGGATGCCTACCACCACCCTTAGCCAGGGGGCTGGATGCCTACCACTACTACCACCCTCACCCAGGGGGGCTGGATGCCTACCACTACTACCACCCACACCCAGGGGGGCTGGATGCCTACCACCACCCTTAGCCAGGGGGGCTGGATGCCTACCACTACTACCACCCTCACCCAGGGGGGCTGGATGCCTACCACTACTACCACCCTGAGCCAGGGGGCTGGATGCCTACCACTACTACCACCCTCACCCAGGGGGGCTGGATGCCTACCACTACTACCACCCTCACCCAGGGGGGCTGGATGCCTACCACTACTACCACCCTGAGCCAGGGGGCTGGATGCCTACCACCACCCTTAGCCAGGGGGCTGGATGCCTACCACTACTACCACCCTCACACAGGGGGGCTGGATGCCTACCACTACTACCACCCTGAGCCAGGGGGGCTGGATGCCTACCACTACTACCACCCTGAGCCAGGGGGCTGGATGCCTACCACTACTACCACCCTCACCCAGGGGGGCTGGATGCCTACCACTACTACCACCCTCACCCAGGGGGACTGGATGCCTACCACTACTACCACCCTCAGCCAGGGGGGCTGGATGCCTACCACTACTACCACCCACACCCAGGGGGGCTGGATGCCTACCACCACCCTTAGCCAGGGGGGCTGGATGCCTACCACTACTACCACCCTCACACAGGGGGGCTGGATGCCTACCACTACTACCACCCTCACCCAGGGGGGCTGGATGCCTACCACTACTACCACCCACACCCAGGGGGCTGGATGCCTACCACCACCCTTAGCCAGGGGGCTGGATGCCTACCACTACTACCACCCTCACCCAGGGGGCTGGATGCCTACCACTACTACCACCCTCACCCAGGGGGGCTGGATGCCTACCACTACTACCACCCTCACCCAGGGGGGCTGGATGCCTACCACTACTACCACCCTCACCCAGGGGGGCTGGATGCCTACCACTACTACCACCCTGAGCCAGGGGGGCTGGATGCCTACCACTACTACCACCCTCACCCAGGGGGCTGGATGCCTACCACTACTACCACCCTCACCCAGGGGGACTGGATGCCTACCACTACTACCACCCTCAGCCAGGGGGGCTGGATGCCTACCACTACTACCACCCACACCCAGGGGGCTGGATGCCTACCACCACCCTTAGCCAGGGGGGCTGGATGCCTACCACTACTACCACCCTCACCCAGGGGGGCTGGATGCCTACCACTACTACCACCCTCACCCAGGGGGGCTGGATGCCTACCACTACTACCACCCTGAGCCAGGAGGGGCTGGATGCCTACCACTACTACCACCCTGAGCCAGGGGGGGCTGGATGCCTACCACTACTACCACCCTGAGCCAGGGGGGGCTGGATGCCAACCACTACTACCACCCCCACTCATAGGATGGACAATGCATGACACAACCAGCACACCACAACCTAGGGAATGCAAGAAGAAGACATCCCCCCAACACCATGACAAGCGTGGGTAGACTGTGTCAAATGCCTACAACACCGAACATGACTTTGAAAATACAATGTGACCCCCTAGCACATGTGCCACACATATATGTGTGTGGCACCCACAATGCAAGCAGGCCATGACCATTGTGGCAATGGGGTCCAAACCCCCATCATCACAGTGACCAAAATGTAAGTGTGGGGTCCATAGCTGAAGCACATTTTGAACATTGTGGCAATGGGGTCCAAACCCCCATCATCACAGTGACCAAAATGTAAGTGTGGGGTCCATAGCTGAAGCACATTTTGAACATTGTGGCAATGGGGTCCAAACCCCCATCATCACAGTGACCAAAAGGTAAGTGTTGACAAAGAAAGAGGTGCAACTGCCAAACTGCATGGATGATTCCTGGTCACAGAACAAAAAACACATCAGTGGCAAAGTAGTGTATGTGTCCCATTGCAACATAAATTGGGGAGAGCCAAATACTGCAGTGCAAATAAGACATACCTTTGGCCATGTGCAGACAAACAACACCCATGGGGGCTGACACCGTCAACATTCATCAATGACACAATGACAGAAGTGACCATCAGAATGCAGACCCACATATTTGCACCAATGGGCACACAAATGCAGATACCCTGTGGAGACTGCAGATGTGAGGTGAACAGATACCATACCATGGCAGCAATGGGACACACAAACCATGATCATTGTGCTGACCGATGACCTAGGAGTCCCAGGGACAGCAGGGGAAACCCACCAAACTACATACAGCCAATGGCACACCCAAGATATGCCAATGCAGTGGTGCAGATGCACAAACACAAACAGGCAGACCCACACTGCACATCATACACAACAGGTGAGGGGGGGTGCCAGTGTCCCCAGGCAACCACACAACACATGAGGAGACCTGAATACCAATCATACAGATGTGCATACAGTGCCACACAAAGGTAACTCATGGATCCAAATCCCCTATGTGGGCAAGCAGGCATTGTCAGATGAGAGGGAGCACAAATCACACATGTCACACAGGCACGTAGGGACAGCAACTGACACAGCAAGACACAGACACACCACAGCACCACCCCCAGGGCCCCCACAATGTGGTGACCCTGGGCTGCATTACAATCCCACTGTGATGACAAAGCTAAATGTGGTTCACACTGTGAACCACAGTCATGTGTCCTGAGCAACTAACTACCATCACACCTACACAAGCACAAATCAATCAGCATGGCCAGTAAGCCAAGGCCAACATGGAGGCAGGGGCCTAGCCGGGCAACAACTCTCATCTGCACACACTCAACACCACACCCCTCGACCTCCAACAATGTGCAGCAGTGAAGTACACATGCACTGGTGACATTGCACATGCACCCATGACTATTCCAGGGTGGTGGGTGGGAACCAAGGTGCAGAAACACATCACACATGGCCACTCAACAAGACTCCTGAATGTCTGACACACTGCACACTACGCTGTACATGGACATGACGGCAATACCACACCAACCAATGGGATCCCATCCACAGTCACACACCAATGAAGAAGCCAAGGTCACCCACAAAGAACACACATAGACAACAACCAACATTGCAGCCCGGACCCTGAGGAGTGCCAGCAGTCACACACACAACGTGTCACAATCACTGAAAGATAACACAAACTGGAAATCACATGACAGGGGCAAACAACAAGTGCCAAGGGGAAACCTGACTGTGACCCATCTGCGTCTGCACACAAACTCAGCCCTGACAGCAAACACACCTATGGGTGACACCCTGATGACCAGTAATGTGCCATGCACCCACATCACAGAGAACCCAGGGAGAAGACTTTGGGGGAACATAGGTCAACTCAGCTAGCATCACAAACAGGTACAACACTAGGGATCACAGCATGCACAGCTAAACGGAAGTGAACACACCGACATGCACATACAACACACACCTTGGGCGCAGGCAATGTCACAGGAGTACACACTGCCATGAGGGGACTCCACTCCTGTGTGAGGAAAGCTGTGCCATATGTTGCCTCAGTAGGGCCCCATCATGTCAGCTGAGCACTTGGTCACACAATCAACAATTAGCACCAAATGAGGGCTCCCGTAACATCAGCCTGGTCATGGAAGTGCCAACGGAATCATCAGCACAGATCCAACACACTTGTATAGCAATGTTGCACTGACAACACAGATGAGTCCTTCCCCATTGATGCCCAAACCTGCATGTCCAGTGGAGATGGCCACACGGTCAGGGAAGTAGACAAATTGAACAATGGCAGGCACAACAGATGTGCAGGGGTGGAATCCACAGATGTGAAATAGCTAATCTAAGTAGGAAATCCCATTGCCAAATACTGAACACATGACACCCTCAGATGCTGCTATGGATGACATGGATACACCACAGGATAGGACACATTCCCCCTGGACCACATGGGTTCCTACACAGTAACACTTCATTATCATGAGACCAAATATCACCATCACTGCAGCAAGGGCATGGTTAGCATCATCAACAACATGTACATCAGAACCATAAGCACTAGAGAACAGAAAGTTGCTTTATTCAGCATATGTGTGGAATGAAAACAAAGTCCAGAAAAAACACAAAGGCCAATGGCCAGTCCATTGTAAAAGTCCAAACAGGGTGACAGTGGCAGATGTCACCCTACGCATGCCTGCACAAAACCAGGGACAATCCACTAGGAGGGGCAACCGGGGGGTAGGCCAGGCCCCGCAGGGACAGGATCAGGGCTCACCAGGAGGAAGCAGGGAAGGGGTGGTGGGTGCTGGAGAGCCACTGACAACTGCAATGGAGGTGTCTGACATGGTGTGTGCCGGCACAACTGGGGGGCATGACTCAGATGTTGTGGGTACCGGCACGACTGCAGTGGACCCTGCAGATGGAGTGGACAGGTCCGCCACTGCAGTGCCCAAGTCAGACAGGGTGGTAGTGGACTCCACTGCAGTGCCTACCACCAGGGGAGGAGAATGGGGAACAGGCATGGTGGGCTGGACAGAGGGGGTGGACACCCTCACCACATCAGTGGCACAGACAAGCGCAGCGGGGGGTGTGGTGCCGGGAGAGCAAGTGCCAGGGGAGAAGGCCGGATCCTCTTGGGGATGGTATATCTGTGGGTGGGGGAACCTGGGGCAGGGTGTGGTGGGGGCACCTGTGGAGTGGGGGCCTGAGGGATGGAGGAAGGAGACCTGGTGCTTGAGCTGCAGGGGCGGCGGTGGGGTCTTGCTCTTACCACTCCGGGGGACTTGCGGGTGGGGGCCTCAGTCTGTCTGCGCCTGGGGAGGGTGTCCGGGGGTGAGGGGCACTCTGCTCCGTGTGGGGGCTTCCTCTTCCCCCTGGATGCTGGAGCAGCTGGATCGGAGGGGAAGAGGCCGAGGTCACTGAGGAAGAGGCGCTGGGTCTTTGGGGTTGCAGGTGAGGCAAGGGAGGGTGTTTTGGAGGGAGAGGCAACTGAGGACTGCGCAGTGCCCGTGGATGCGTGTGTGTGTACCAGGGCCCCATCCCCTGTGAGTCTGGTTTCAGTCCCCTGAACGTGCGTGCGTGTGCGTTTTGTTTGTGGCGTGTGTGTCTGTGTGCTGGACGTGTGTGTGCTGGTGTGTGCCTGTGCCGGTGTGTGTGTGCTTGGGACGGGTAAGGTGCTGGGGAGTGTGGATGGAGCAGAGGCAGGAGGGGTGAGGGACTGCCTGAGGAGGGACACTGCTGCCATCAGGGAGGAGTCCATGGACCTATTGCCCCTCTGTAGGTCAGACATGCCCGATGAGATGCCATCCATGAACGACACCAGCTGAGTCAACAGAGCGGTGTGCGCATGGAGGACACTCAGCATGGCTGTCTGCCCTACATGGAGCTGGCGAAGGAGGTACACAGACTCCTCACTCAGGGCAGCAGGGGACACAGGGGCAGGGGTGCGGTGCCTGGCCCAAAGGAGACACGCTCCCGAACATGGGAGCCTCCATGGACCTGGGGAATGGGAGCCGATGGGAGGGCGGTGGTGGTGCTGGTGGTGGCGGGGACAGCAACACTAGCTGGGGTGTGGTGGCTGCTGACACCCGCCTCCATAAGGGAGTCATCCTCCGAGTTGCTCTGGTCCTCAGCTGAGGTGGATGGTGCTGAGGACTCCTCGGTGTGGCTCCCCTCGCCCTCCGTGCCACTGGGTCCCTCCGACCACTCCTCGGCTGCTGACCCAGTCTGGCTTTCTGGCTCCTCCTGGTCCGTGGAGCTGTCCCCTTCCGTGGCCGTGGATGTATCTGCAAACAATGGGGAAACAGACAGACATCAGTCACCTGCACCAAACGCACACACCACTGTGAGCACAGCACATTACAGAGCAAGCCCTGGCATCATTAGTTGTACATTGCTAAAAGTGCCCTAACTGAACAGGAGAAGCCAATTGTCAGTCTGATGCCAACCATGGCACTCACATCCCACATGGCCTTGCACCCATCTGTCTGGTGTCTGTTGGATTGCAACACCCCAGTGTGGACACATGCACCAAGTACACAGTAGTTGGACAGTGCAGAGGACACGGTGTGGCATGTGGACATGCACACATCACAGCTCTTGCCACTGAGTCAGTACAGGTTTCCGGATGAAAGGGATGCCGAGAGTCAAATAGGAAATGCATGTGATGCATACCAGCGACAAACACCATGATGCACCCATGTCCTGATAGCCATCGCCACAATGGTGTGCATGTAGCACATGTCACTCCCCTGCAGGATCACCAATAAGTAGACACATGCCATGGCAGAGGCATGACTGCTAAGTCATGTGAGAAGTTGGCCTGGCATATGCTGTCCACTAATTATAGTGGGCACCTTGCACCAGTCCAAACAACCCCTTATTGGAGATAGGTTAAAGACAACCTTTATTGAAAGCTATCCTAGTGGTAGCTATGGAGAGCAGCCTTCAGGCTAAGTCTTGAAGGAATGTAAAGCAGCTTGTTTTACCAGTCTATAATCTCTTGAGTGACCAAATGAAAGAGCACCACACCAGGTATATATTCAAAATATATGTATTTATTGCTAAACACACCCCTCTAGTCTCTTTATGAGGCTAGAGTTCGAAATACATAAGTTATAAGATATTAAATCACAGTAATAGCACAAATACACGTTTGGGCCCTAGGGGCGTACCAAACCATATACCAATAAAGTGGTATGCGAACCACGACTGAACTAGACACTAGGCCTAGAGCCTCTAGAAGTGCTTGGACCACAAGGAACCACCCAAGGTAGTGACACAGGGGACCCACGGGAGACGCGTGCAGTGTAAATACACAACCGCGATACGCCGTTAACTTCTATGGAGAAAGTCGGGATCGGGAAAATAGAGGAAAGGGACACTTAAAAGAGGACTAGGACAAAACCCTTTGAGATCTAGGACTTTGAAGAGTCTCTACCCACGGGAGCACCGGAGTACTCGTGTTACCTCACCCAGGGAAGCCGGGTGCATAGGTGCCTTTCGGGGTCGGGTTTCGTCGTCGATTCGAATGGCGATCTGCTGCAAAGTGCTGCTGGCGGCCAAGAGAAAAGTGTCCGGGTGGATCCAAGAGTGGATCGGAGTTCTGGTGAACCTGAAAGCAGAGGGGACAGAGTCTGGGTCACTAGCCAGTGACCAGGAAGGCGATGGACAGATGCCCACCGATGTCGAGTGCTTCAGATGCGTTGACGGTCGTCTTGACTCTTCAGCCACGAGGTCCGGGAGGCGTTGTCGGTGACCAGGAGCAGGATTCAGGCTGGTACACAATGTCTGTCGAGTGCTGAGGTGTCGGCGACCGGATTGGACCCAACAAGCCTTGGCAACGGCAAGTCTCGATTAAGATGTAGATCGTCGATGGTGCAGACCAGCAAGGTCTGTGGAACTCACCCAGCGAAGGTAAGTGAGGGCAGGCCTGGAGCAACCAGGATGCCAAGTAAGAAAAGGATTGGCCTTCGTTAAGGGCTACTAGCCAATGGGCTAGCGACCGCGAAGGAGCCTCGTGACGCCGCACGTGGAGCTGGCTTACAGGACACTCGTGGAGTGGGGGCCAGTGATCTTCGGTGCAGGTGGTGCTGGAGGCTAGGGCTACTCGGAGCCCAAAGCACGACTTCTTGGGAGACCCAGAAGATGATGCACTTGCAAATGTGCTCGGTGTCCAGGGGTCACGGTCTCAAGTCACCCACGATAGCCACGGGCCTCAGCTTTGCTGGGGACTCAGGGTAGCCTCGGGGAAGTCTGAGAATCCACCTCTGGTGATGCGATGACTTCGGCGTCCGACGGGAGCTTCAGAAATGCGAACCGGACAGATGCTTCTTTGGTGCCTGCCAAGCAGGGGAGTCACTCCTTGACCCCAAGGGAGATTCTTCAGTCCTCTAATCTTGTCGTAGAGCGTCGAAGGTCCAGGATTCAGTTTCAGAGTTTCGTCCAGGTATAATCTAAAGTCCTAAGGACTGGGTTCCTACCTTTATTCTAAAAATAGGGGTTGGACTACTCTGTGGCCCCACCTATGGGTGGGTCAGGGCAGAGGGGTGGCTACACCCCTTTCCCTTTGTCCAGTTCGCGCCAAAGCAGGGGCTGCAAGCCCCTGATCCGGTTTGAACTGGGGTATGCACAGGGACACCAAATGTGCCCCCAGTGCAGGACTTCAAAGCACCCGAAAGTGCTCCCGCCCAGCCCCAATACACATTATCCTGTCTGGGGAGGTGGTCACACCTCCCTGGGACAGGAAACCTATTGTCCAGGCCTCCCCTGCCGGAGTTTCGTCCAGCAGCAGGAGGCCAGACTCGTGTCTGTGGCAGCAGCATCCATTTTGTGATGCCAGGGCTCTGGAAAGAAGTTACCGGACTCGTCAGAGTTAACATGTCTTTCCCTCTAGAAGGGTGGAATGCTACCCCCGCCGCCAGGATTGGCGGGGGGTAGTATTCCAAGATGTTTGACACCAAACACGACATGTTTAGGTGCAGCCATTCCAAAGTTAGCATTTTACCGCGAGGATATAATGCGCTTAAGAGTATATGGTCAGGCTGCACTACAAACAGCATCAGAGATGGTCTCCGAACGCTGCAGAGGGGCCCTGCTCATGCAGGGGCACCCTCTCACATAGGAACCATGCACTCTGCCTTTAGGATTGATAAGGCCTGCCTTAGGAGTGACTTATAGGTTTATATGTGTGTATGTATTTCGTGATATAGGTAACCTATATCACAGTAAGGGGTGCATGCACCACCTTACCCAGGCTGCAGTAGCAGACCTGTGGTGTCAGTTTGGATGGCCTTCCAGGGGTGGCATAATACATGCTGCAGCCCCTGGCAGGCCTCTGAGGTACCTATGCCCTTGGTACATAGTATACCATATACTAGGGACTTATAAGGGCACTCCAGATCCCAATCAGTGATGTGCCTAAGGCACATGGAAACCATTTTAGAGAGGAAGCAGCTAGGCTGGGGTTCTGATTAGCAGGGCCCCAGCCAGACTAATGTCGAAAAACAGTGAAGCATCAGCAAAAAGTGGGGGTACCCATGTGAAGCAGATCCTACTCTCCTACACAACCCCCCCAAACGTAGGGACATTAAACTAACCTTGCCCAGTTAAGTCTTCATGTTCTAAGTGGAAATACCTAGAGAGTCCATCTGCATTCGCATGGTTACTCCCAGGCCTATGTTCCACTGTAAAGTCCATCCCCTGTAGGGAAATGGACCACCTAAGCAGTTTGGGGTTTTCACCCTTCATTTGTTTTAGCCATAAGAGGGGCTTATGGTCTGTCTGAACCAGGAAGTGTGTACCAAACAAGTATGGCCTCAACTTCTTCAGAGCCCAGACCACAGCAAAGGCCTCCCTCTCTATGGCTGACCAACGTTTCTCTCTAGGGGTCAGCCTTCTGCTAATAAAAGCTACTGGCTGATCCTGACCTTCTTCATTCAATTGTGACAGTACAGCCCCTACCCCCAATTCAGATGCATCTGTTTGAACAATGAACTTCTTGGAGTAATCAGGACTCTGCAGAATTGGAGCAGTGCACATGGCCTGCTTGAGGTCATCAAATGCCTTTTGACAGCTAACTGTCCACTGAACCTTTTTGGGCATTTTCTTAGAAGTTAAGTCATTCAAGGGTGTCACTATTGATCCATACCCCTTGACAAATCTCCTATAGTACCCAGTCAGGCCTAAGAAGGCTCTCACCTGAGTCTGGGTAGTGGGAGCAGTCCAGTCCATGATGGTCTGGATCTTGCTCTGCAAAGGTTGAACCTGGCCTCCACCCACAAGGTGGCCCAGGTACACAACCTGACTCTGCCCTATCTGGCACTTAGTGGCCTTGATAGTCAGGCCTGCCTTTTGCAGGGCCTGTAAAACATTCCTGAGGTGGACCAGGTGATCCTCCCAGGTGGAGCTAAAGACAGCAATATCATCTAGATAAGCTGCACTATAGGCTTCCAGTCCTGTGAGAACTGTATTCACCAACCTCTGGAAAGTGGCAGGTGCATTCTTCAGACCAAAGGGCATTACCACAAATTGATAATGCCCACTAGGGGTTGAGAATGCTGTTTTGGGCTTTGCAGTATCAGCTAGTCTGATCTGCCAGTAGCCAGCTGTTAGGTCAAATGTGCTGAGATATTTGGCAGAGGCCAAAGTATCTATGAGCTCATCTGCCCTGGGTATTGGATGGGCATCAGTCCTAGTGACTGCATTGAGACCCCTGTAGTCTACACAAAACCTCATCTCTCTCTTTCCACCACTGGTGTGAGGTTTCGGTACAAGGACTACTGGACTAGCCCAAGGGCTATCTGAGGGTTCAATTACTCCCAATTCCAACATTTTCTGGACTTCAGTCCTGATACAGTCCCTGACATGGTCAGGTTGCCTATAAATCTTGTTTTTAATAGGCAGACTGTCCCCAGTGTCCACTTCATGAGTGCACCAGGTGGTCTGACTGGGTGTCAGTGAAAACATATGTCGAAACTGATTGAGGACTTGCCTGCAATCAGTTTGTTGCTGGGTAGTGAGGCTGCCTGCCAAGGCTACACCATCAACTGACCCATCGTCAGGGTTCTGTGAGAGCAGGTCAGGGAGTGGGTCACTCTCTTCCTCCTGCCCTTCATCAGTAGCCATGAGCAAGCCCATGTCTGCCCTGTCCACATATGGTTTTAACCTGTTGACATGGAGAACCCTGTGGGGACTCCTGGGTGTTCCTAGGTCCACTAAATAAGTGACCTCACCCTTCTGCTCAACAATAGTGTGGGGTCCACTCCATTTATCTTGGAGAGCTGCTGGGGCCACTGGCTCCAACACCCACACCTTCTGTCCTGGCTGGTAAACAGTCAGAACAGCCTTTTGGTCATGCCAGGCCTTCTGAAGTTCCTGGCTAGCCTCAAGGTTTTTGGTTGCCTTTTTCATGTACTCAGCCATCCTGGAGCGGAGACCAAGTACATAGTCCACTATATCTTGCTTTGGGGGCTTGAGAGGTAACTCCCATCCTTCCTTCACCAAGCACAGTGGACCCCTCACAGGGTGGCCAAACAGAAGTTCAAAAGGGCTGTAACCAACCCCCTTCTGAGGCACCTCCCTATATGCGAATAAAAGGCAGGGCAAGAGTATGTCCCATCTACGCCTAAGCTTTTCTGGGAGCCCTTTAATCATGCCCTTCAAGGTTTTGTTGAATCTCTCAACTAAACCATTGCATTGTGGGTGATAGGGTGTGGTGAACTTATAAGTCACTCCACACTCCTTCCACATTGCTTTCAAGTACCCAGACATGAAGTTAGCACCCCTGTCTGATACTACCTCCTTAGGAAAGCCCACTCTTGAGAAGATTCCCAGGAGGGCCCTTGCCACCACAGGTGCTGTAGTGGTCCTGAGGGGAATAGCTTCTGGGTACCTGGTGGCATGATCCACTACCACCAGGATAAACCTGTGCCCAGAGGCTGTTTGGGGATCCATGGGACCAACAATGTCAATCCCTACCCTTTCAAAGGGCACCCCCACCACAGGTAGTGGTATCAGGGGGCCTTTGTAGTGCCACCTGCTTTGCCACTGGCTTGGCAGGTTACACAGGAGCGACAAAACTCCTTACTGTCTTCAGACATGTGGGGCCAGTGAAAGTGAGGGACAATTCTGTCCCAAGTCTTGTTCTGGCCCAGGTGACCTGCTAAGGGAATATCATGGGCTAGGGTCAATAGGAAGCCCCTGAACTTCAAAGGTATTACCAACCTCCTGGTAGCACCAGGCTTGGGGTCTCTACTCTCTGAGTACAGGAGTCCATCATCCCAATACACTGTATGGGGACCACTAGCTTTCCCAGCAGCCTCAGCAGCAGCTTGCTGTCTGAGGGGTTCAAGGGAGGGGCAGCTCTGCTGCTCCTGGCTCAGATCTGCCCTAGAAGGTCCCCCTGTCCCCAAGAACTCAACCTGGTCAGGTTCAAGTTCCTCTGGGACAGTTCCTTCTTCAGGGCTGAGATCATCCCCCTCAAGGGACTGATCTTCCTCCTGAGCCAAGGGGGAAGGCACTGCCTTAACCCTACTACTCCTCCTCTTGGAAGGCACTTGGTCCATTCTTCCAGAATCCAAGGCCTGTTCAGTGCTAGACATTTTGGCTTGTGACCTGGTCACAGCAAACACATCTGCAGGGATCCCCAGCATTTCTGCATGGGTCCTGAGCTCCACTTCTGCCCAAGCAGAAGTCTCTAAGTCATTGCCAAGCAAGCATTCGACTGGTAGGTTTGCACTTACCACAACCTTCTTAAGGCCAGTTACCCCTCCCCAGGAGAAGTTAACAACTGCCAGAGTATGGTCTGTTCTGACATTGCTAGCATTGGTCACTTGGTACATCTCACCAAGCATAACTTGCCCAGGTAGCACAAGGTCTTGTGTCACCATTGTGACACTTGCCCCTGTGTCCCTAAATGCCAAAGCCTCACGTCCATTAATTAAAGGCTGTTGTCTGTACTTGCCCAGATTACTGGGACTCACAGTGGAGGTCACATCCATGCCTCCATCACAGACTAACACAGCCTGAGTCAGTTCTCTGACTAAGTCAGAGCCCAACTCAGTTCCCAGGGTGAACCCTACTAAACCCTTTGCTGGAGCACTTCCACCAACTGTACTAGGGGGAACAGGTGCCTTAGGGGCATTGGTGGGTGCTGGACTGGAGTCTTTGGACTTGGTGCAATCACTGGTCCAGTGGGTCTTTTGCTTACAGACCTTGCACCATGGTTTTCTTTGGCCTTTACCTTTGGTAGACTGGGAATCCCCACCAGAAGAAGATTTTTGGGGGCCTGATGAAGACTTTTGATCTTTACCCTTCTCCCCACCCTTGTCAGAGTTCTTAGCATCTTGCTTCTTGGTTTCCCCACCTTGGTTCTGTACCTTCTGCTTCACCCTGGTTCTGACCCATTTGTCTGCCTTCTTTCCCAATTCTTGGGGAGAGGTCAGATCAGAGTCTACCAGGTATTGATGCAACAGCTGATTTTGACAGTTATTAAGAATCTGCTCCCTCATTATCAGATTATACAATCCTGAGAAGTCACACACCTTACTGCCCATCAACCAGCCTTCCAGAGCCTTGGCAGAACAATCCACATAGTCTACCCAGTCTTGAGTCTGTGCTTTTTGGGTGTCTCTGAACTTCAACCTGTACTGTTCAGTGGTTAGGCCAAACCCATCAATAAGAGCACTCTTCAAGACCTTGTAATTATCAGCATCCTCCTCTCTAACAGTGAGGAGCTTATCTCTACCTTTGTCAGCAAAGGAGAGCCACAAGATTGCTGCCCACTGCTCCTGAGGGACCTTCTGTACTTTACAGGCCCTCTCTAAAGCAGTTATCCATTTGTGGATATCATCCCCACTCTGGTAGGGAGGGACAATCTTGCTCAGGTTCCTATGGTCATAGGACCTTTCCCTGTCTCTAGGGACATGGCTGCCACCATGGGACTCTAGTCCCAACTTTCTTCTCTCTCTAAGGAGATCTAGGGATTCCCTATCTAAAGCCAATTGCTTTTTCTGATCTCCAGCTGAGTTTCCTCATACTGTACCAGTCTGGTTCTCCTCTCATGAGAGGATTCCCTCCTGTGAGATGAGACAGAGCTCCCTATAGAGGTGCCAGAGTGGTTAGACTCCTGAGAAGGAGATCTAGACTTCCTGGGCACACTCTTAATCCTTCCTGGGGGGACAAAGAGGGCATCATCTTGATCATCCTCATCATCATCCACAGGAGGGATTGGGTTTTCCAGGTCAGGGTCATTGTCACCCTCCTGGCCAGTTTCAGAGGGGGGCTGGGGGTATTGGTACCCCTAGCCTCGTCCTCTTCGTCTGCCCCACCCTCAGCTCCTACCCCTTCAGTCCCTACAGGCTTACTAAGGTCATAAGCCACCAACAACTCCTTGAGGTGTTGGGTGGTGGGGCTTTGGCCTGTCCTTATTTTTCTCAAGTTACATAAAGCTCTCAATTCCAAGAATGGGAGTGTATCATACTTGGAGGGTGGAAGCTCAATGGCTTCCTGCAAGGATTCTTTGGATCCTGCCCTTAAAGACATTACTAGTGTGGTGTGGTGTATGCACTACCTACTCTAGTGTGGCCTACTAAACTCTCTTGAGTTGTAGAAAGGGTTGTGCTATCCCTTAACACACAACTCTAAGTTCAGTAGAACTTACTGTTATTCTAAGCTTAAATTATATGTACCTTAGGTACCTTTAGTGGTTTTCAGTTGATCAATTCAATTGAGATTATCTGGTAAAACAATAGCAAGCTGGAATCCCACACGCTGCACACCAATGTGAGAAGTTGGCCTGGCATATGCTGTCCACTAATTATAGTGGGCACCTTGCACCAGTCCAAACAACCCCTTATTGGAGATAGGTTAAAGACAACCTTATTGAAAGCTATCCTAGTGGTAGCTATGGAGAGCAGCCTTCAGGCTAAGTCTTGAAGGAATGTAAAGCAGCTTGTTTTACCAGTCTATAATCTCTTGAGTGACCAAATGAAAGAGCACCACACCAGGTATATATTCAAAATATATGTATTTATTGCTAAACACACCCCTCTAGTCTCTTTATGAGGCTAGAGTTCGAAATACATAAGTTATAAGATATTAAATCACAGTAATAGCACAAATACACGTTTGGGCCCTAGGGGCGTACCAAACCATATACCAATAAAGTGGTATGCGAACCACGACTGAACTAGACACTAGGCCTAGAGCCTCTAGAAGTGCTTGGACCACAAGGAACCACCCAAGGTAGTGACACAGGGGACCCACGGGAGACGCGTGCAGTGTAAATACACAACCGCGATACGCCGTTAACTTCTATGGAGAAAGTCGGGATCGGGAAAATAGAGGAAAGGGACACTTAAAAGAGGACTAGGACAAAACCCTTTGAGATCTAGGACTTTGAAGAGTCTCTACCCACGGGAGCACCGGAGTACTCGTGTTACCTCACCCAGGGAAGCCGGGTGCATAGGTGCCTTTCGGGGTCGGGTTTCGTCGTCGATTCGAATGGCGATCTGCTGCAAAGTGCTGCTGGCGGCCAAGAGAAAAGTGTCCGGGTGGATCCAAGAGTGGATCGGAGTTCTGGTGAACCTGAAAGCAGAGGGGACAGAGTCTGGGTCACTAGCCAGTGACCAGGAAGGCGATGGACAGATGCCCACCGATGTCGAGTGCTTCAGGTGCGTTGACGGTCGTCTTGACTCTTCAGCCACGAGGTCCGGGAGGCGTTGTCGGTGACCAGGAGCAGGATTCGGGCTGGTACACGATGTCTGTCGAGTGCTGAGGTGTCGGCGACCGGATTGGACCCAACAAGCCTTGGCAACGGCAAGTCTCGATTAAGATGTAGATCGTCGATGGTGCAGACCAGCAAGGTCTGTGGAACTCACCCAGCAAGGGTAAGTGAGGGCAGGCCTGGAGCAACCAGGATGCCAAGTAAGAAAAGGATTGGCCTTCGTTAAGGGCTACTAGCCAACGGGCTAGCGACCGCGAAGGAGCCTCGTGACGCCGCACGTGGAGCTGGCTTACAGGACACTCGTGGAGTGGGGGCCAGTGATCTTCGGTGCAGGTGGTGCTGGAGGCTAGGGCTACTCGGAGCCCAAAGCACGACTTCTTGGGAGACCCAGAAGATGATGCACTTGCAAATGTGCTCGGTGTCCAGGGGTCACGGTCTCAAGTCACCCACGATAGCCACGGGCCTCAGCTTTGCTGGGGACTCAGGGTAGCCTCGGGGAAGTCTGAGAATCCACCTCTGGTGATGCGATGACTTCGGCGTCCGACGGGAGCTTCAGAAATGCGAACCGGACAGATGCTTCTTTGGTGCCTGCCAAGCAGGGGAGTCACTCCTTGACCCCAAGGGAGATTCTTCAGTCCTCTAATCTTGTCGTAGAGCGTCGAAGGTCCAGGATTCAGTTTCAGAGTTTCGTCCAGGTATAATCTAAAGTCCTAAGGACTGGGTTCCTACCTTTATTCTAAAAATAGGGGTTGGACTACTCTGTGGCCCCACCTATGGGTGGGTCAGGGCAGAGGGGTGGCTACACCCCTTTCCCTTTGTCCAGTTCGCGCCAAAGCAGGGGCTGCAAGCCCCTGATCCGGTTTGAACTGGGGTATGCACTAGGGACACCAAATGTGCCCCCAGTGCAGGACTTCAAAGCACCCGAAAGTGCTCCCGCCCAGCCCCAATACACATTATCCTGTCTGGGGAGGTGGTCACACCTCCCTGGGACAGGAAACCTATTGTCCAGGCCTCCCCTGCCGGAGTTTCGTCCAGCAGCAGGAGGCCAGACTCGTGTCTGTGGCAGCAGCATCCATTTTGTGATGCCAGGGCTCTGGAAAGAAGTTACCGGACTCGTCAGAGTTAACATGTCTTTCCCTCTAGAAGGGTGGAATGCTACCCCCGCCGCCAGGATTGGCGGGGGGTAGTATTCCAAGATGTTTGACACCAAACACGACATGTTTAGGTGCAGCCATTCCAAAGTTAGCATTTTACCGCGAGGATATAATGCGCTTAAGAGTATATGGTCAGGCTGCACTACAAACAGCATCAGAGATGGTCTCCGAACGCTGCAGAGGGGCCCTGCTCATGCAGGGGCACCCTCTCACATAGGAACCATGCACTCTGCCTTTAGGATTGATAAGGCCTGCCTTAGGAGTGACTTATAGGTTTATATGTGTGTATGTATTTCGTGATATAGGTAACCTATATCACAGTAAGGGGTGCATGCACCACCTTACCCAGGCTGCAGTAGCAGACCTGTGGTGTCAGTTTGGATGGCCTTCCAGGGGTGGCATAATACATGCTGCAGCCCCTGGCAGGCCTCTGAGGTACCTATGCCCTTGGTACATAGTATACCATATACTAGGGACTTATAAGGGCACTCCAGATCCCAATCAGTGATGTGCCTAAGGCACATGGAAACCATTTTAGAGAGGAAGCAGCTAGGCTGGGGTTCTGATTAGCAGGGCCCCAGCCAGACTAATGTCGAAAAACAGTGAAGCATCAGCAAAAAGTGGGGGTACCCATGTGAAGCAGATCCTACTCTCCTACAAGTCATACATCACTGTCTCAGTGATGTATGACTTGGCAGCCAGACAACAACACTATGCACTGTGTCACAATAGTAGGTCATGGGGAATGCAAGTCCTGGAGCTGCACAAGTGCACATGTACATCCCCCACACAACACATCATCTTAACCCTCATCTGTCCAGGTCATACCTATTGGACATATGGGAGACCTGTGACACTACCCTCTGAACCTGAGCCCCTCACAATCTGCTGTGAATGGGGAACAGCTGCCTGAACTTCACATTCGCATACCCCAGTCTGCACGGGCAGCTGATCAAACACCTATGTGACACACAAGTATCGTCTCCTATGGTCACATCTCCAGGGGCATGCTGAGCCCCTACCAAGAAACACCCCAGCAGTCCTGGCAACTAATCCACAGCACACTGACACAGAGGCAGACACCTGAGGGGTCAAATCACTGCGCACAATGTGTCAGCTGATACACGGGGAGTGGGAGTACAGAGTGCATTGCATGGCCTGGAGTAGGCATGACTGTCCTGCTCCACATGAATGAGGGATGAGCCCTGGACAGTGGATAGCTGGCTATGTATGTGTGACACACGTAATCTGCACACTCCTGGGGCCCAAACATTGTTCCCACCCGCTGCATGGGCGTGTGCCACATACCCCAGGCACATGTGGTGGCTCAGCTCAGCAAGTGGACCGCATATCAAAGCAACACGCAGATTACATGTCCAAGCACAGGCGTAGTGTGAACAATGGACCCACCCATGATGCCCACAACAGAGTTAGGGAAACAGATGCTGTCCCCCACCTTTAGTGAAGCAAACTGCAAGGACACAGTCCCAAGTGACACAATTCCCTGAATGTAAGGGCCACACCTGGGTATCAGATGAGCAGTGGGCAGTGCACAATAGAGGGACATGGCTCCTGGACAACATGACTGCTGCACTGTGGCAGTTGAACCAGGCCAGAGGAGGGCACAAAGCATGTAATACAGAGTTCACAGTGCAGTCTTTGACTCACCCCCTCCTTGCTGCTGTCTGGCCTTCAGCTGCCCATCCAGGTCTGGAAACACCACCGCCAGGATCTGGAGCATGTGGGGGGTCAGGGTCCGTGTTCCGCCCCTCCTGCGAGGAGGCGACAGCTTCAGCTGGACCCGTGCAATCCTCCGGGTCCAGCCCCGAAGGTCCTGCCACCTCTTCTGGCAGTTGCGGATCCGGCGCTTGTAGACCCCCACGGACCGGACAGCCCGGACGATGTCCTTCCAGATCTCCTGCTTCCGATGGACATTAACCTGTCAGGATGACAAAGTGAAAAGGCCATTACTACACATGCAACATATCCGTGCATGACACAGTTGTATATACATGTCTCAATCACAGGGGCACATGATGTACACAGGCAGTGCAAAGCTGCCCATGGACAGTTTGCCAGACGTCACTACATGGTATCATTGCATGGGAAGTAAAACCTTGTTCAAATGCACTGTCACTGCACCATACCTGTCCAGTGCATGTCACTACACACTATGGGGGTGACAACTACTCAGTGAGCCTGCTAGCCAGTGGCGTGCAGACTTTCATCCTTGCTAGTCAGACAATATGCACATTCAGAAAGGCAGTGCACAGAACACTCACCTGCTCCCCTGGTGTCCCATACAGCTTGCTGTACTGTGAAGTAGGCTGTCCAGCAGGGCCTGGTTCTCCTCAAGGCTGAAGGCTGGGGCTCTCTCCACAGTACGTGCCATTGCAGGGTCCAGAGGGGCAGAGACAGCAGCAGTGCAGTGGCAGATGTCGTCCTGGAGCATGTAGTGCAGGCAAGTGAGCTCTCAGGGGAACAGCCAGCAATATATATGTGCTGGAGAGGCAGATACTGTCCCTTGTGTCCAAAGTGATAGGTCCAAGTCGTTTGCATCTTCTGAATCTGGTCAATCCATGGAATAGCAGCACCAAACACGCCCACAGCATCCTTCAAATCTTCAACATACATGATTTTGCAACATTGTTGTGGGTGACCAACTGAATTTCCAGCAACCGACTCGTTCGAAATTCGAAACGCGTCCGTTGCCAGGCAAGGCCATTGTCAATGGGTGCGCACCGATAGGTCCATTGCGGTACAACGCAGTACAGGGGTACAACGCGTACCGCACACATTGAATGCAATGGGCCGGCCGGGGGCACCGATCGGTCCATTGCAGTTCAACAGCGTACAGGGGTACAACGCGTACAGAGTTTCAACGCGGTACCGCACACATTGAATGCAATGGGCCGGCCGGGGCACCGATCGGTCCATTGCAGTTCAACACGCACAGGGGTACAACGCGTGCAGAGGTTACAACGTGTACCCGCACACATTGAATGCAATGGGCCGGCCGGGGCACCGATCGGTCCATTGCAGTTCAACGCTACAGGGGTACAACGCATACAGGGTACAACGCGTACCGCACACATTGAATGCAATGGGCCGGCCGGGGGCACCGATCGATCCATTGCAGTTCAACACGTACTAGGGGTACAACGGCGTACAGGGGTACAACGCGTGCCACGCACATTGAATGCAATGGGCCGGCCGGGGGCACCGATCGGTCCATTGCAGTTCAACGCGTACAGGGGTACAACGGCGTACAGGGGTACAACAGCGTACCCGCACACATTGAATGCAATGGGCCGGCCGGGGGCACCGATCGGTCCATTGCAGTTCAACGCATACAGGGTACAACGCGTACAGGGGTACAACGCGTACCCGCACACATTGAATGCAATGGGCCGGCCAGGGCACCGATCGGTCCATTGCAGTTCAACGCGTACAGGAGTACAACGGCGTACAGGGTACAACGCGTACCCACACATTGATTGCAATGGGCGGCCGGGGCACCGATTGGTCCATTGCAGTTCAACCGCGTACAGGGGTACAACGCGTACAGGGTACAACGCGTACCCGACACATTGAATGCAATGGGCGGCCGGGGCACCGATCGGTCCATTGCAGTTCAACGCGTACAGGGGTACAACGCGTACAGGGTACAACGCGTACCCGCGACATTGAATGCAATGGGCCGGCCGGGGGCACCGATCGGTCCATTGCAGTTCAACGCGTACAGGAGTACAACGCGTACAGGGTACAACGCGTACCCGCACACATTGAATGCAATGGGCCGGCCGGGGGCACCGATCGGTCCATTGCAGTTCAACAGCGTACAGGGGTACAACGCGTACAGGGTACAATGCGTACCGCACACATTGAATGCAATGGGCGGCCGGGGCACCGATCGGTCCATTGCAGTTCAACGCGTACAGGGGTACAACGCGTGCAGAGTGTACAGCGCTGCACCGCGACACATTGAATGCAATGGGCCGGCCGGGGCACCGATCGGTCCATTGCAGTTCAACGCGTACAGGGTACAGCGGCGTACGGGGGTACAACGGCGTACCCGCACACATTGAATGGAATGGGCCGGCCGGGGGCACCGATCGGTCCATTGCAGTTCAACGCGTACAGGGGTACAACGCGTACAAGGGTACAACGCGCACTGCTACGCATTGAATGCAATGGGCGGCCGGGGCACCGGTCGGTCCATTGCAGTTCAACGCGTACAGAGGTACAAGCAGCGTACAGAGGTACAATGCGTACCCGCACACATTGAATGCAATGGGCCGGCCGGGGGCACCGATCGGTCCATTGCAGTACAACGCGTATAGGGACACGCGTGCAGGGGTACAACGTGTACCCGCACACATTGAATGCAATGGGCCGGCCGGGGCACCGATCGGTCCATTGCAGTACAACGCGTACAGGAGGTACAACGCGCTACCCGCACATTGAATGCAATGGGCCGGCCGGGGAACCGATCGGTCCATTGCAGTACAGCAGCGTACAGGGGTACAGCTTATTACGTAACCCC